>BHFT01071388.1:0-10320 GCA_004320025.1 Laticauda laticaudata | reverse complement strand
CCACCCCCGAAATTTTGCTCATCCGCTGTGTCCTTTATACATACGTTTTGCATCCGTCGGCCAGTGGGATCGGGCCTTTAATTTTAGCTCAAAAGATTAAGGTATTTTATAACTGTAACAGTATCAACAAAAGTTGGAAGTTACTTTTTTCCCATTTGTGTTTATTTTTTTTTCTTTTCACCTTCCCTTCTTTTATTTTTTTCTTCTTAATGCTTTTTTATTTTTTTAAATCTTTTGACAAGTGTTAATAAAGTGTTAATATATTTAAAGAGAAGGAGACAGAGAGAACTGTGGGGACTAGTTATGGCAGTCTCCTAGAGTCAAGAATGATTCAAGAGAAAGAAAGAAAGAAAGGACGGAGTCGCTTTTTAACTAGTTAAACCTAAGCCCGTTCAGACGGCTGCGAAACCAGCCAAAATGAACACGCTTNGAAAGAAAGAAAGAAAGGACGGAGTCGCTTTTTAACTAGTTAAACCTAAGCCCGTTCAGACGGCTGCGAAACCAGCCAAAATGAACACGCTTTAAAGTTGTACCTGAGGGAGGGGGTCCCGTTTGAAAAAGAAATCGCAGAGATGGGGAATACCGTATATAACCAAGCAAAACAGACCCACAGATCTCAGATTGGACTGTGTTTGGGCCCGGTTTGTTTTGCATATGTGCCACCCTTTCGCTTACTGGAATCACTTAAAACCCTGCCCTTCCGGTCTCGGCTCGGCACATAGTCAAAAAAAAATTTTTCCCCGGAGATTGGATCTCTGCCTGTTACCAAAAACTGGACCGATGACCCTCTGCAAAGCTCCAAGACGGTCCTTTTGTTGCAGAAAGTGAGATTCTGATATCACAATTTGGGCAGAGTTCGCTTCCGGCGCTAATACAGCGAGCTACAAACTGGGTTGACACGTGTTCACTTTAGGCAAGAAGAACATAGTTTTTGCCTGATAAGAGGCTGGAGGATAAACTGGACGGCGGGGACTCCTCTCTCTCTCTCTCTCTCTCCCTCTCTCTCTCTGTCATACACACACACACACACACACACACACACACACACACACACTTCACTTGTATAACTCATTAGTACACTGGAATAAAAGAACATAAGAATACCCCAAGTCATTCTGCATGAAGAGGCCAATCCAACAGATTCCTTAAATGTACTTCAATGCTATCAGATGCCATATTGCCTCACAGGGAAGAGCAACAAGCTGGGTGAAGAAAACTGAACAACTGCGCAGCACACACAGCTCTCTTCTTCAACAGCTTCTGGGGTCCCTGACACTTCCATACATCACTCTGCTTAGAGGTAGAGCTGGTTGTCTCAGGGACTGTTTGTTCTCACAACCTTACCCCTTTGGGACCAGATATCTTGCTGTACTTCTTGGTCTCAGCACAGCAACAGATAACAATCATATATTTTGCCTCATGATATAAACCTCCTCTCCCTGAGGAACTAAAGAAGTCTAAATTATTAAAATATACTGTGTGCATTTCTCCATTAGCCTCATGTAATGAGCAACACCGTTTTGATATAAGCCAGCACAAAAGACTATTCTGTTCAATGCAAATAGGCTTAAATAGCTTTAACCTAGTGACCCCTTTTAAATAACACTACAGCAAATCACAATTAAGTAAATGCCTCTTGAGAGTTTAGATTGGGCTTGACTGTCCACGTATTTGTGGGGAAGGAGTAGGTGAAGCTTTAATTATAAAATGAACATTGTTTCCAAATTTTATTATGAATGAATCCCGAAAGTAAATGCATTCTTAACGAAACAAAAAGCTTTAAATATCAATTATGCTGCTTCAAGAAAATGCATGAGAAGGCAAGCCAGAAACAAATCAGAGAAAATGTAGCCACAGAAACAAAAAACGTTTTTTAAGTCATTGCACTTTGAAATACATGGCAAACTAAACTATTTCATGGAAAGCATGACAATGAAAAGTTTTCACTGATTAGGGTATCATGCAACTCGTACTTGTAAAAAATGGGTTATGTGGCCTAATTTTCAGAACTGCTTTTTAAGAAAATTATTGTGAGGAATTATGTGTCAAATGTCCATGTGTTTGTTTTTTTTAAGATAGAACTGATTCTTTTAGAGCAAAAAGTTTTGCTATAGAAAATGTTATAACCATTTTTGTTGGACATTTGTGAGGCTATACTTCTGAGTAAACATACAAGGCCTTCAGACTGGACACTAAGTTTCCTCTAACTGCACTGTACAGCATCCTTGGCCGGTTAGAAATAGCTTTACACATATGTAAAACTATTGAATAATATTCCTTAGTAGATCCCAAATGGGAAAAACAGAAATATTAACAAGTAAAAAATCATTGGGGGCAGAGTACAAGTATCATTTGTCTTCTCAGCCAAGAAATGCTTACCTTGCTAATAATACTAAAGAGGGCTTTATAATAATTGTGCTGGTTTTAATTTACATTGTCCTACTTCAATTAATAGTATGGTTTGTGGCAATGGCATGTTTCCAGATGAAAGTCTCCATGATACAAATCTGTGGGGACTCTTTTCTGCCTTTTCCCTAATGGGATAGACTTATACTCTATGTGTTTGTGTGTATGTGTATATTCATTCATTCATTCATCTACCACTAAATTGTGCCTACAAAACTGTGAAGTTCTGGAGTGGCAGAAAACCCCCAACAACATGGTTGTGTGTTATCCAATATTGATATATAGGCCTTAAGCAGAAAGTTTATCACATATTCATTCATTGATTCTGCTCCAAAAACAAATTATTTCCAAGAAAGCTAGGTATTATGTTCACTCTAAAAATTGCTCTTTCATTTTTTTTGTATTTATCATCCATTTTTATGATGTATAGACTGATCTTCAAAAATTAGATAGGTTGTCTGAATCACATTTAAGTTGCTGTTTTAATGTAACTATTTATTTATTTGTTATTATTTATTTATTTTCACTGGCCCATCTCATTCCTACAGCTCTGGGTGGTTTCCAATAAAATGCTGAGTTGAGAACAAAGCTTTCATTAATGTCTGCAGTATTGGAGATAAAGCCAATCTATAGCATCCTTTGTTTGGGTAACTTTCATCTGTACTTCTTAGACTCTTTTCTGTATTTTAATGACTCTATGGACATCAGACACATATTTCCATCTGCAGAATCGGTCAACAGTTTGTGCAACGGTATCAGGCTTCCAAAATCCCATGTGACCTTTGGGTCTGTCCACAGATACTCAATTTTTACAAAAGAGTTGATTAGTTTCTCAAGTAGGAGGATCTCTTTAAATTATAAATTATCTTATATTCTCCAGGCAGTCATTTGTAACAAATCCATCAGAACAAAACTGGTGAGGCCTCTGGCAAATTTGCAACCCAGCCAGGATTTCCTGCTGTGTTTTCGCATTTATCTTACAAGCATTTTAATCAAAACTGTCGTGTACATGTCATTCTGACTATTCGAAAGTGGAGGATCTCCCTGATAAGTTATGAGAACATTTGGAAACTTGGATATACTCTAGGGAATGACATTCAGTGGTACAATTGGATAATCTTAGACTCTGGTTTCAAGATCTTATCGGGCGTTTTTTGATGATAATGCCTATAATGTCTCTTACTTCAACTGTGTAGCAAGCCACTTAACAGCTACTTTTGAGGATTCCCTTCATTGTGCTGAGTGAAGCCCTCAATATCTACCCCCAAATCCTTTCCTAATAACAACATTGGGAAGCTTGCCATTCTTAGATTTCATATATCTATTCTTGTTGCAGTTTTCCTACAGCTAATTCTCAAGCTATCCAATTCTAATTGAAGCCCTATTGGGATGCTATTATTTTCATGCAGTTGAGATTGTATGGAGACAAAAGATGTATAGATTATGCACCACACATTACTTTGCATTTCCTTCTCTCTGACCATTGGGGCCATTTTTAATAAACAAATCAAGGAAAGAAGCAACCTGGAATTAAGAAGAAACTTCCTAACAACGAGGACAATTCAATTCACCAGTGGAACTGCTTGCCTTTAGAAGTTATTGGTGCTTCCTCAGTGGAAGTTTCTCAGAAGAGACTGGACAATCACTTGTCTGAAATGGTAAAGGTCTTCTGCTTTAGCAGGGGGCTAGATTAGGAGATCTCCAAGGATCCTTGTAGCTCTATTCTGATCGACTGATTGATTATTCTGATCAATTAGAGAATGCTCCCACTAAGCACACAGACATTCTTTCCATGAATGAGATACTTGATACAGTTGGATCTGTTGCAGCACATCCTTTCTTTCCTTCCACTCTGCCTTAATAACACTGAGAAAAATAATTCTAGTTTCAGATTGCAAATCCTTTCCTCCAAAAGAAATTTGCTCCAATAATACTACACTTTGTGGAGCTTTACTGAACTTTACTGAAGAAGAAGGAAATGAACCAATTTTAACCATTACTGAACAAAAGTGCTATAATTGTTTTGGAGAAGGCTATGTATAACTATAGAAGCAGAAAATGGATAATAAATATTTTTAAAGGTGGAGCAGCAAATGAACACAACATGCAACAATAATATTTGTTTGAAAACACATATGAATTTTAAAAGCTTTATGAGAAACTGGTTAACAACTGCTGTGAAATATATTTATTTTTCTGGGGCAATAAGCTAAAACAATAGGGGTCTCTTGAATATTTTTTATACAACTCATGAATGTTTGACCATGCTACACATAAAAGTATATAAGTAATCATAGGTTGGTATGATTCTGATGACACAGACGAGAGCATGTAGGATAGGGAAGTAGCACACAGATCTCTTGCAAATTAAAGAGATGCTCCCATATACTGTGTAAAAACTAGGAGAGAATTAATAGAAGCAGGACAAGAAGAAATAAGAAATACATGAGGCTTTAAAACTAGGACCCATCAACATGCTTAAACCAGTATCGTGATGGAGATATATTGCCTGACAGACATATATGGTCTGTATGCTGGTCATCCTGCAAATACTCATCTTGTAAACCAATTGCACCCATTCCTGGATCGGCAGGCCCTACTCCTAATCACTCAAGTCCTAGTGTCCTCCACATTGGACTACTGCAATGTGTTCTATATGGGGCTGCCCTTGAAGAGTGTCTGGAAGCTTCAGCTAGTGCAGAATGCAGTGCTGTGGGTAGTTATATGCACTCCTAGAAAAGCACATGCTATGTCTTCATTCCATTAGCTGCAATGGGCACTAATTTGTTTCTGGGTTCAGTTCAAGATGCTTGTTTTGATCTTTTAAGCCTTCATAGCATGGAACTGGGCTATCTAAAAAATACCTCTCCCCAGTTATATTGGCCCATTAAATTTGTCAGAGAGCTTACTAGGGACCTACATTTTGAAGATCCCAGGAGGCATCCTTTCTCTGATGTGGCCCCCACATTGTGAATATTCCCCCCCCTCAATTAAATTAGCTCTATCTCTTTTGATATTTCAGAAGGCCCTCAAGACCTGGTTATCAGGGGTAGGATGCTACCGGTTCTGCCCAGTTCTATAGAGCTGGTAGCCCTGAAGAGCAGCAAACACCGAACTGGTTCTGTGTTTGCTGCTATTTAGCTCACCTGCCCACCCGGGCTCTTTTTCAATCTCAGCTGCTTTGCGTGGCACAGCTGAGGTTGAAAAAGCAGGGAAAAAGAGGCTTTTCAAATGCTGCGCACCTGTGCGCAGTGCTTTTCAGCTGTCCGAGAAGCACAGCCTAAGGTTGCTTTACACGCATGCATAGCGCCTGTCAAGTACGCGTGTGCACGCATGAAACATAGTTACTGAACCGGTAGTAACAATGGTTGAATCCCACCCCTGTTGGCTATATTATCAGGCTTGGTATCTCTGGGAACCAAAGACATGTTAGATGCCTCAATTGCTGAACTGCCTAATTTTATTCTCTCCTTGCCTAGGCCCTAAAGCCCCTGTCACACTGCACCAACGGATGGAAAGAGGATGTAAAATGGAGAAAAACACTTGTCATCCGTTGATTAAGCTGATGTATCTGTTTCTGTACTCAACTGCCACGTTTTTCATTCCTCTCATATCTGTCCAGCATCTGTCTATTGTTTCATCCGCTCGAGAGGGTTTTTGAGCTGCTCAAAACTTTTGCGCGCAGACAAATAGTATCTCCAATGTGTCCGTATCTGCATCCGCTAGGCATCCGCTTAGGCATGCGTTAGCATCGTTCTGACATCGTTACGCATCCGCTATATCGCTAGGGCATCCGCTGGGCGCATCCATTGCAACTCCTATCGCTCCAGCAGTATAAAGGAACAGGAGGAAGCGAACGACACAGAACGGATGCAAGAAGGATGCAGAACGGATGCCTAGGGATACAGAATGGAAAGCAAAGCATTTAAAATGCGAAAAAACATTCCGCAGAGGGGACCTATCTCAATAATCTTAGGATGTCTCAAGGATGCTAGAGGATGCAAAGGTTCACATAGTGGAAAATCCTATATGCATATAAAAAGGGGGAGAATCACCTGGATCTCACTTTCAAGACCAGCAGCCCTGCAGTGCAGACCTCTGCAGGCTTCATCTGACACGTGCTCTTCCACAGCATCCAGTCATGTCCACCCGTGTGATCGTAACAAAGTTCCCTTTTGGCAGCCACCATCCTTCGCAACAGTGCGAAGCCAATCTACAAGCTCTGTGACTTTTATACGGGAAGAAAAAGAGGGCAGCCAGAAGGCCTGGGTCCGAAGATGGATCGCCAGAAGGCGAGTACGGAACTGTAAACAAGCTGATGGTGCGAGCTCAGGAACGAAGGCACTCATGCATTCCAGAACTTTCATGAGGACGTCTCCAGCCATGGTTTGATGAAGTTGTGCAGCGGCTGACACCAGGTTGACCAAAACCCAATCCAGCCCGCCTGAAAACTGGGCTCAGGTGGCATCACTCTGTGCCACCTGGCCTTCAGGACCTACAGAGCATGCAGTACGGCTAGGGTGCCACACACAACACCATCAGCATTGTGGTCAAGAAGTGGTGCAGGCCATCATCGAGAGAATACAGTGAGGAGGCTCCTCCATGCCCCTCCACTGAAAAGGATGGAAGAAAGTTGCAGAGCAGTTGGTTCACAGAGGTGGAACTCCCCCCACCAGTTGGAGCCCATCGGGATGGCAAGCACGTGGCCTGCAAGCACGCCAAGTCCGGGGTCCACTTATTCAACTACAAGGGCTTTTCAGCATCATCCTCTTCACCATGGTCGATGCTGATACAAGTTCGATGTACATCGAGTGCTTTCAGCAACGGCTCATCTTCCAGATGCCCAGGTATACAATGCAGTCACCTCAAGAGCGGCTGGAACGCAACCTGCAATCGTGTGCTTCAGATCCAGACACCTGCCACGAACACAAAGATGGTGCCCTACTCATCGGTGGGTTGATGATCAGCTACTGCCCTCAGAACCTACCACATGAACCCTACACCTCCAAATGCCTCACCATGAAGGAGGATCTTCAACTACGGCTGTCCAGGGCCAAGGGGCGGTGGTGGAGAAGGCCTTTAGGCATCCTGGCCAACAGATTCAGGTCTTCTCACACCATGCAGCATCGCCCCAGAACCAGTGAGGAACATCGGGAAGCTTGCTGCATCCTGCACAATCTTCATTGCGCACCCGTTACCCCAGTCTTGCAGAACAGGCTCCTGGACCTCAACAAGGCAATGGGGACATGGAGCCTGGGAAATGGTGGCAAGGGCAAAGCCTGATAGACACTGAAGGAATGTGCAAGGCCCAACGAGCCTCACGTGAAGGGAGAAGCAGCACACACCTCCTGAAGACACTGGTGCAACTCCCCAGCTGGAGCAAGTAGAGTGGCAAGACAGGATGATACATGCTAATGGATGCTTCCTCACCTGGGTCCCTCATCACACGGATGAATTGTGCCATGTATGTTGAGTGGCCTTACAATGATTAGGCATTAATAAAGAGTTTTTTTATGTTGAAATGTTTTGATCAATGAATAATTGTTTTTGATAATGAAAGGCACATAGGTGTGCAGCTGAGGAGGGTGACCCATCCATTCCATTTGGTTGCACTGGAGGTTTATCTATCCACAGCTATTACCCATCCCACAGGTATCGCCTGCCCATCCCACTGCTATCCTTACCATCCCACAGCTTAATTACACATCCCACAGATATCCTGCCATGCCCACTGCTACTTTAACCCATCCCTCAACATGCAAAAGGCTTAAACCATTCTAAATTTCACCAAGAGACTTTATTAAAAAAGAGAATGAAGCAAGTGTGTGATCAAAGATTAGAACTTTATTAAGACAAGCTATAAAACAAAAATGAGTCTCTGGTAACTCCTCTTGGTCGCTCAGTCAGAGGGTGAAGGTTGAAGTGTGCTTGGAGGTGGCTGGTGCTGGAGTCTTGTCTGATAGCATCATTGGGGTTGCAGCATTCAGCATGTCACCAGCAAAAAGCACAACACCAAAAGTTCAGCAGCAGCAGCTTCTCCAGAAGCAGCACAGCAGCAGACGCTCCAGCCCCAGAAGCGCGAGCCCGGGGTGCTACAGAGCCCCAGCAGAACCAGAGTGAGGGCCAGGGGGTTGGATGGGACCCTTTCCCTCTTGGTCAGCCTGCAGCAGATGCTGAGGCTTTGTTCTCCCATGGTTTGTGGGGTTGCTGGCTGGCAGACCAAGGCTGGCAGGAAGGCAGCATCAAGACTGGCAGGAGGCTGGAAGAAGGCTGGAAGAAGGCTGGCACAAGGCTCTGGGGAAGGCTGGCAGGCCAGGAGGCACCAAGCTGGCAGGCAGGCCATGAACCAAGGCTGGCAGAAGGCAGGGACACCAAGGCTGGCAGGAAGGCAGGAACAAGGCTGGCAGGCAGGCATGAACAAGGCTGGGAGGAGCAGGCAGCAGGTTGGGCCAGGCAGATGGCTGGCAGCAAGGCTGGCAGGCAGGGCATGACAGGCAAGGCTGGCAGAATGGTTTCAGCAAGGGCTTTGGCAGGCAGGCATACAGGCAGGGAGGCAAGGCTCTCAATCCGTCTGGGCAGGCCATTTTTCCCTGAATGGTGCCTGCTCCGAGCTGCTTCCCTTATATTAACGCGGGGCTTATGCATGCATTCCTCCCCGCATGCACATTAACGCTAGGCATCCTTTAGCTTCCGCTGTGCATCCGCTAGGCTTTCCGTCTGCATCCACTCTTATCCGCTGGTTGCATCCGTTCTGCATCCTCTGTATCCGTTCCAGGTCCGCTTTGCTGAGCCCCGGAGCCCTGCGGATTGTGCATCGCTTCATCACTAGGTTCTGTTCCGATCTGCTTTCCATCCGTCTGCGTCCTCCCCCCATCCGTTCCTTTCCGTGTTATCACTTGTTTACACCAAATGTTTTGCCCCTTATAGAGTGGATTAACGATAACAATGGATGGAACATTTTGCTCATCCGCTGTGTCCTTTTTACAAACGTTTTGCATCCGTTGGGCAGTGTGATAGGGCCTTAAGGTTTACTTTATATCTCTGTTCTATCATATTTGTTTTTTAATGTGATTTATATGTTCTATATTTCTGCTTTTATATGTAGTTTTACCTCCTTGTTGTATGCATCCCAGAGTTGCCTTTGATGAGATGAGCAACTGTATAAATTTTCAAACAAAAAAATTGCCTTTCTCTGTTTTTTTTCTGTGAGTCTAGTAGAAATTATAGAATAATGTCTCCCACCTTGCTAGAAATTCCACCACCATCCAGAATCACAGTTCTGAGCAATAATAACATATACAACAACAGGTATGGAACATATCTATTAGTTTAAAATCCTGGCTGACTGATTCCATGATAAAACTCAACCTAATGTTAATCTATGGCAGGGGTGTGCAATTTATTTTCCTAAGGGGCCATATGAGAAAATACCAGTATTGTGGAGGGCTCTGAAAATGGGCAGGAATGACACAAGTATATCCATAAATTGAAAAAAAATGACAATTGTCTTCAAAATAAAAGGAATCTAGGTGTATTACACACATGGCATACACTTATTCATATATGATTTGTAATTTCTGATTGACTTCATGTGGGCTGGACAGGAGCAGCCAAAGGGTCAGATGTGGCCCAAGGGCCGTAAAATGCCCAGGTCCAATATATTAAGTACACTAGTAGCAAACCAGAAAGAGACCACTATGTCTTTCTCTCACATCAGCCTCAAAACATGATGATAAGAAGCCTGAATATAAGGGGTTCAGCTCCAGGTATGGGTATTTATTCTGTAACACTGTTCAGAAGAGTGTTATGAAAACCACTCTTGAAGCATTGTGAGTTATGTTGTGTATAGAAATTAGAATACTCCAAATACCTAAATCTGATTGGCCGAGCAGGCCGCAATAGGATTGGATAATA
>BHFT01071387.1:0-23910 GCA_004320025.1 Laticauda laticaudata | reverse complement strand
TGACACCTATACTGCCTATAAAAAGGGGAGCAACTCATCTGGATCTCACTTTCAGAACAGCAGCCCTGCGGTGCGGACGCTGCAGCCTTCAATCTGCCTCTTCCACTTCCACAAAGCATCCATCATGTCCACGTGGGGGGGGATCATAACAAAGTCTTTTTGGCCAGCCACATCCTTCTGCAACAAGTGCGAAGCCATCTGCAGGCTCGTGAACTGCTACTACGCGGAAGAAAACGAGCGGTCAAGAAGCATCTGGGTACGAAGCATGGTTCGCCCAGAAAGAGCAGAGACGGACTGTACAACAAAGCTGATGTGAGCTCAGGAACGAGGACAACTCGGCATTTCCAGAAACTTCATGAAGGATGCCTGCCAGCCATGTTTGACGAAAGTTGTGCAGCGCCTACACCCAGGTTGACCAAGGCAAACACCAGACTTCCGGCCCAGCCTGGAACCTTGGCTCAAGGTTGGCAACTTCTCTGCCGCCTCCTTGGCCTCAGGGACCACCTACAGGCAGCATGGCAGTACGGGCTAGAGGGTGCCAAGCACAACACCATCAGCATATGGGTCAGAGGAAGTGGTGCAGGCCATCATCGAAGAATACAAGGAGGAAGCTTCCTCCAGTAGCCCCTCCACTAATAGAAGGATGAAGGGAAAGTGCAGAGCATGGTATCAGAGTGGAACTTCCCCACACCATTGGAGCCATCGATGGGAAGAGCACTGGCCTGCAAAGCGCCAGCAACCTCAGGCGTCCAGATTATTTCAAACTTACAAGGCTTCTTCAGCATCATCCTCTTGTTGTCATGGTCGATGCTGACTACAATTCATGTACATCGATTGCTTCAGGGCAACGGCTTCATCTTCAAGATTGCCCAGGCTATACAATGCAAGTGACCTCAAGGGGCTGGAATGCAACCTCGATCGTGGCTTCCCAGATCCAGAACCCCTGCCCAACGACCACCGCAAGAGTGCCCTACTTCATTGTGGGGATTGAGGCTTCTCCCCAGAACCTACCTCATGAAGCCCTACACCTCCAGGCTCCTCACCCATGAAGAGAGGATCTTCAACTACAGGCTGTCCAGGGCAAGGCGGGTGTGGAGAACGCCTTTGCATCCTGGCCAACAGGTTCCAGGTACTTCTCACCACCATGCTGCATCACCCAGAGACTGTGAGGAACATCGTGGAAGCTTGCTGCATCCTGCACAATCTCATGCGCACCCGCTACCATGTTGCAGAACAGGCTTGTGGACCATCAACAAGCAATGGGGACATGGAGCCTGGTGAATGGAGGCAAGGGCGAAACCTGATAGACACTCTGGATGTGCAAGGCCCCAACAGAGCTTCATGTGAAGGGAAGAAGCAGCGCAACCTCTGAACACTGGTGCAACTCCCCAGCTGGAGCAGTGGAGTGGCAAGACAGGATGATAGATGATGAATGGATGCTTCCTTCAGCCTGTCTGATCACATGGATGAGATTGTGCCATGTATTGTGTGTGCCTGCAATGAACAGGGCATTTAATAAAGAGTTGTGTTTATGTTGAAATGTGTGGATGAATATAAATTGTTATTGATAATAAAGGCCATATGTGTGGCAGCTGGAGGGTGGACCATCAGTCCCACTATGCTTGCACTGGAGGCTATCTATCCCACAGCTATATACCCATCCAAAGATATCCCTGCCCATCCCACTGCTATCTCAACCCATCCCACTGCTATCTTAACCCATCCCACTGCTATTTTAACCCATCCCACAAGCATGCAAAGGCTTAAACATTTCTAAAAGTTTCCACCAAGACTTTATTAAAAAAAAGAAATGAAGCAAGTGTGTGAATCATACATCGACTTTATTAACAACAAACTATAAGACAAAATTGAGTCTCTGGCACTCCTCTTGGTCGCTCAGTCTCAGGGTGAAGGATGCAGTGCTGTGAGGTGGCTGGTGCTGGAGTGCTTGTCATCAGCTCCTCCAGAAGCAGAAAGCAGCAGAAGCCCCAGCCCCAGAAGAGTGAGCCCGTGCTGCAGAAGCCCCACAGAACCTGAGTGAGGCCAGGGGCGGGATGGTAGCCCTGTCCCTCTTGCAAGACTGCAGCAGATGTCTGAGCTTGCTGTGCTTCCGGCATGGTTCTGGGTTGCTGCCTGGCAGGAGGCTGGCAGGAACCAAGGCTGGCAGGAAGGCTGGCAGGGAGGCAGGCACCAAGGCTGCAGGAAGGCTGCAGAGGCAGGACCAGCTGCAGACACCAAGTGGCAGGCAGACATGAACCAAGGCTGGCAGGAAGGCTGGCAGGAAGGCAGGCACCAGGCTGGCAGGCAGACTGGCTGGCAGCAAGGCTGGCAGGCAGACAGACAGCAAGGCTGGCAGCAAGGCTGGCAGGCAGGCAGACAGCAAAGCTGGCAGGGAGGCTGGCAGTAAGGCTTGCAGCAAGGCTGGCAGCAAGGCTTGCAGGCAGGCATGTAGGCAGGCATGCAGGCAGGGCAGGCAAGGCTGTCAATCCGTCTGGCAGCAGGTCTTTCCTTCTGAATGGTGACCTGCTCCGAGCTGCTTCCCTTATATCCGCGGGCTGACGCAATGCATCCTCCCCACATGCGCAATTAACGCTAGGCATCGTTAGGCTTCCGCTGTGCATCCGCTTCATCCGCTCGGTGTCCGCTCTGCATCCGCTGTACCGTTCCGTGTCTGCTTTGCTGAGGTCCACCGGAAACCTAGCGGATGTGCCATCCGCTCCCATCTGCTTCCATCCACTGGGCTTCCATTCCAGATCCGCTTTCAATCCGCTCTTCGTCCTCCCCGCGTCCGTTCCTTTCCATGTTATCCGCTCCGGTTATGCAAATTTTCGCCCCTTCTGAGAGCGGATAACAACAGATGAACATTTTTCTCGTCCGTTGTGTCCTTTTTACTAACATTTTGCATCCATTGGGCAGTGTGACAGGGCCTTTAGATTCTTTAGATTCCAGGCTATCTCCTCCTTCCAAACCTGTTCTTATTCTATTCCTCTCTCTTCCCACTTTCAGCAAAAGAAAAATTTTCTTCTCCTCTTTTTTTTAACTTTATAATCAGAAATCTTTATTATCCCCTTGGCATTAAATTTTCCAGTTTAAATACCTGTTGATGCCAAAGCAGATTTTTCTGATTTCTCATTCATCTCTGTCACTGTCACCGTAAGGAAGGAGAGTGAAAAAAAACAACTTCCCTTTCATTTTCATTCGCTGCTTCCGAGTCTTCTTTGGGAGCAATGTATTTTTTTTTTTTAAGTTTAAGTTCCAGGATACCTTAATTGTTTCTTCTTATTCCGGTCAGCCAAAACTTTCACTTCAGCACTTTCCTCTTCCTGCACATTCTTTTCCGGATGAGGCTTCTTTGAGGCGGCCATTTCTTCCGCCTTTGAGGCGGCCCTCTCCCGCCTTCGGGAAAGGAGTTTAAGCCAAGCTGGGGAGGAAAGATGCGGCTTTCCTCAACCCTGCTGGAGTCTCCCCCGTCTTCACCGACCTCTACGGGGTGGCTTAGCCTCGAAGCCAGCTGGCTCAGGGTGCTCCAGCGGCGAGCCCAGGCAGAAACCGTGCATGATTGTGGATTCCTGCCTGCCGTTGAAGCCCTGCAGAGTGGAAGTCTCCTGGGTGATTTTTTTTTTTTAATCTGAGCATTTATACTATCTTTTTAAAAAACATTTTCCCCCTTTTAACTATATAAGCTACGCAGAGTAATATGACAGCCAGGTGGCCTTATAAATCTAATTTAAAATATCAGTGATCAAAGTTACTTTATGCACAAAAATGGAAGGATATCTTGATTCCCACAATGGATGAATAGCTGCAAAAGTTGATGGAGTTAACAGAGATGGCAAAATTGACTACTTTGATGAAAGAAAAAACATAATTAATTTTGTTTCTACTTGGAAACCACTTTTAGACTTTGTGCTTGAGGTGCAAAAACTTTTGCACCTTGAGCACAGTTTGAAAACTTTGATTTGGGATTTTGCTGATTAATTTGTTGTCATAGAAGGTATTTACTATATAAAAGTGAAACACTGAGTTTATTTGTTATTACCTTATTCTACTCCATCAAAAGGAATTAGAAATCATTTCTTTATCTTTTTACCCTTACCCTACACTTTTTAATGTTCCCTTTTCATCTCTTATTTTCTCAATATTTACATTTTTCTTTGTACTTTTCTGTTCTATATTTTGACAAACTAATAAAATACTTGCATTTGAAAAAAATGGAATAGCTTGCCTGTGGAGTTGTGGGTGCTCTATCACTGGAGATTTTCAAAAATAGATTGGACAACCATTTGACTGGGATGACATAAGGGGATTGGACCAGGATACCTCTGTGTTCCCTTCCAGCCCTAGGGTACTGTTTCTGATTTCTCTTGATCTTGATTTCATGTTTCAGAAAATGGAAAAACAAAGTGATAAACCTACCTCTGACCTATTTTAACCAATATGGAATGACTGGATGATGGGCTGAAGGGGTCAAACCAGAGGTGGTATTCAACAGGTTCTAACAGGTTCTGGAATGGAAATTTTGAGTAGTTTGGAGAACCAGCAAATATCACCTCTGACTAGCCCCATCCCCATCTATTCTCTGCCTCCTGAGTCCCAGCTGATTGGCTGGGTCTTCTTTTGTTGCCCTGCACAGGAGAATGGAGCTGGAAAGCAGGTTAGTGGGGCAGGGTGAAAATGGGGATTTTACAGTATCCTTCCCCTGCCATGCCCACCAAGTCATGCCCACAGAACTGGTAGTTAAAAATTTTGAATTCCACCACTGGGTCAAGCATCTTATGAGATAGCAATGACAAGGCTTTGGGTTTCAAAATATTTAGGGGAAAAACAGCTGAGAAAATTCAGTTATATGCCTTAGATTTCCAGAAGACAGATGGACTCAAATGAATAAGTCAGAATAAAGTAGGTGATCCTGAAAAATGAGATTTTGAAAGCATAGGCAGAAATGATCCAAGAAAACAGGAAAAATGAGGACAGATTTAACAGGTCTATATAAATGAACAAGAAGCTCACTGACAAGCTGAGAAGTGAAAAAGAAATATTTATGAATGGAAAACATTGACTGATAGGTTAGGAAGAGTACAAATTTGTATAGTAGCTCAAGACTGCAGGGATACAGTCAGGAAAACAGAAGCTCAGAATGAAATATGGCTGGCGAGGAATGCAAAATATAATAAGAAGGGCTTTTCTGTTGCACAGAAAAAGTGGGGAAGTAATCACAGGAAATGAGAAGATGGCAAGACTACTTAAAACATTTTTCTGCAGTTCTCTTGTATGAAATGAAAGAAGAGAGCCCTTCCTAGCATCACTGAAGAAAGGATGGAAATACTGATCAAAATGAATAAATATATAGTATGATCCCATACATCAACCAAATGCAGGTCTCCAGGCCAGATAAATTACATCTTAAAGGGATGAAGAAAATAACAGGAATCATTGTAGAAACACTAACTGTTATCTTGAAAATTCTTGGAGAATCTGTGAAGTAATGGAAGATTAGAGAAGGGCAAACATAAAATTGGAAAATTTTACCTTTCTTAATGCTACAGAGTAGGCTCAGACATAAACTTGTATCCAGTAAGATTCAGTCACATGGGGATCCATGCGCAATGAAGCCATCCAAAGTTCAATCTAATTGAGAGATCTGATTTTATTTGGTGCCAGTAGCTAACCAGGCAATCAATGGAATAGCATGTCAAATGATGGGGAAAAAATTACCCTACGGCCTAGAGAAACCCACTGGATCAATGATCCATGGATGCCTGGATATTCTTTCCCCTTACATCTAGCCTATTGCCACTATCAAATTAGATCAGATTTGACGTTGGCAAAAAGCAAGATGTAAGAATTTCAGAAGAGTTCCCTAAATAAAGAAATAATAGTGAATAAAACCATTCACTTCAGCAAGAAGTCAGGGTAGAATGATGCTATAAAGGTACATGAAAGGCTAGTGATTGGATGAAAATTGCCTTTGATGTTGATTGATTGCTTTGATTGCTTTCTCTAGTAAGTTCAGAACTCCAAATGAACAGCTCAAAAGGCTGTCCACATTAACATAAGATCATAGCATCTCCATACTGATTTCTTTACTTCCAATTTACCTTGACCTTTCTTCTGGGCAGGCAACTACATTTCCCCTCCCCTCTAAAAAGGTAAAATCACTAATTATTTTACATATTTAAAATATATGAAAGCGATCAATATGGACCCATAACATTCTTGTTATCATTAACATTCTTGTTAAATAGATATGATGCTGGGAACTAGATTTTGATCATCCAGATTTTCTCCCTTTTTAATTACAAAACTATTGCTAAGAAATGTTAGTTTGATGGGACAGGGAGACTAATGGTATCTGGTGAGATGTGGAGAACAAGTTTGTTCCTGTGAATATGAGATTGTCTACCCCAGTTGTGGGACTTTGCCTGCTCCTGATAATTTCTTGGTTGACAATAGCTATGCAAGTCTTTGAGTGAGTTGCTACTTCCTCAACATTTAAATTGCAACTAAATGTTATTGCTAGATTGCATTTAGATTGTTTTTAGCTGCTCCCTGATTATTTCTAATCCTTGAATAACATTCTGAATCCTGCAAACCACAAGTTTCACTGAAGAAAAACCAGACTGGGATGGTAATATTTGTCAGTTGTTTGTTCCTGGGTTGGCCTGGGTAAATGTTTCAGCAATGCTCAGTCAATGGGAGGCACATTTAATTTTGGACACAAAGAAAGCAAATGGAGCAAGATTGTTCCTTTAATACAACAGATGTCTAATATATTTGTAGTCCAGATTTACAGACATCACAATCCTACAATGAGACATAATCATTTGAACTGACACTGTGAAAGATACACAATCAGCCTTATCATGAGGTGCAATTGTGATTCAACTAAATACACTCCTGTGCATGAAAAAGAGCCATGAGCAACCACTGGCAACACCGAATACAAAATGAGAGGAACTCTGAATGCAGGCAAAATGAGTTTATGCCTCTCTTTTTGTTTCATGGTTCACTGGAATGTGTTGCCTATGTGTTCCTCTTGTGCATAAGAGCATTGTTGTTGCTCTTTATTTTGGAGATTTGCTATCTTTCAACACATGTTGCCTTCCAATTTATATTAGGCTAGGCTGACATTATGCAATAATAGTTGAGTTTTTGTTCACTGAATTTCTGTCATGACTTTTAATCTGGTAACTACCAGGTACCTACAACCCCTAGGAGCTTCCATGCACCACCTCCCATATCCAAGTCAGAGCAGAACCTATTCAACCTACAGGTGGAGAGAACAACACAGATCCAAACTACAAACAGCTTGCTGTTTAAAAGAGATCAAATGGGGTTCAATATTTAAAAGAACTATGTGGTTTGAAACAGCTTTATATTTCTTTTTAGCATTCCTCCTGCATTTTCTTTCCTCAGTTCTCAGCTAGTTAGTTTTTGCTTTCTCTTTGAAAAGCTTCTATTTTTAAACCTCCACTGTCTGATGTGGCACATTGTCCGGCTGTCACTTATCAAGACTGTTGAACTCCTTTCATATCTGCTTTATGCTGAATGATGCATCTCACATTTCTTTGGGGGAAAAAAAAGGAGAGGAAAAAAGACAGTAACCTTGAAGTTATCTACAGTGACCTGAGGATTTGGTGTGTACTATAAAAACTAGAAAAAGAGAGCAGAAGCAGCTTTAAACTATTGTATAAAGCTGGAATAAAATTATTTCCCATATATTGAGCCTGGATGAAAGAAACCAGAATACATTAAGCCAGCCATTACAAGAGCTAGTAGTTCGAATAGTTTAGGAACAGAATCTTTCAAGTGGAGAACTTTGTTCCTCTTCCATTTTCTACTGTCATTTTTGTGTTGTGCTAGCTGTTGTTGTTGAGAATGCTGATGTGAAATAGGTTGGGGGAATAAAACCATTATTGTGCAATAAATTTCTCCTCCATAAATCCTCCCTGTGTAAAGATGCCTGAAAGATGCCGTTCTATAATTCAGCTTAGTCTCATTAATATATATGGGGTGCATATTTCATTCCTTTGTGGATGAATTTATTAAGCAGGGGGATATTTATTTGCTATCATTTGATTACAATAATTGAATATGGATATTTATATGCCTGTAATGCCTATATAGGAGAAGTAAGACTTTTTAAAAAGTAAGACTTTTTAAAAAGCATCAATATTTGTCAAATTAAGCCAGCAGAAGATTTTATAGTGTTGTGTTCCAGAACTTGTTGGCATCCAAAAATACTAGAAAAAAAATTCTTAGAATTTCTGGCTAGGATAACTCATTGGTGAAACTTGAAATTTCTTTTTTTATTAGATTAGTGACCAGCAACTTTAAGTAATCAAAAGAGAGATAAAAGACAAGAAATACAATCAGGATCAAGAAAGAAAAGTAGGTGTCAACTCATGAAGTATTCCTGGCTTGCTCTCTGGTTGCCATAAGGAAGGAGGGACTTCTGATGGAGCAGTTTGTTGCTATGACCAGAAGCACATTCCATGCATACCTTTTTCCAGATTGTGTCTCAGGTTATGAAGCACAGCCAAAGAGGCATGCGCAAAAGTGTTTCATTGGAGAATGTGATTTATGACACACCCTGGGAGGAGGGGGGGAACAATCATAGGTGGGCAGTAAATTATGTAGAGCAGAGCCAATTGCACTTGGGAAAAGTTGCTCCTAATAAATAATAAATAAATAATAAATAAAAAAGACATGTTGCTCCTAATAAATAATTGGATTTCTTTTGAAACTTGGCTTGGGGCTCATGAATTAATTAGAGCATCAGTCAGAACCCTGACAGTAGATTGCAGTTATATATTGGGAATTTTAAAATAAACCAAGTATGGTATACTCTAAGCTGATCAGTGACTCCTCTTTCTAATTCTATGGATACTTCATTAAGCAACTTCACTGGAAATACTTTTGAAGAAGACTTCTGTTAGAAAAACATCTAACAGCCAAACATCCTCAAGTAATTAGGAAATGGAAATTAAACCTTTTCTCAGTCCAAAAAGTCTAAATCCAAATAGATGCAGTTTAAGGCAGCTTATTTACTTGTGTGCAAAATACAGTATATCACTTAGAGGTAGTCCTTGACTTAGAGTTTCTTAGACTACAACTAAGACAAGAACTTCCATTGTTAAGCAAGACAATTGTTAAGTGAATTTCACACAATTTTGTGAGCTTTTTTTTTTAACATGGTTGTTAAAGGAATCACTGCAGTTGTTAAGTAAATAAGGTATTGTTAAACAAATCCAGTTTTCTCCCATTTACTTGCTTGTTGGAAGCCAGCAAATGGCAGTCACATGACTCTGGACATAGCAACTGTTGTAACTATATGCCAGTTGCCAAGTGGCCCAATTTTGATCATGAGATCATTGGGATGTTGTGATGGTTGCAAGTGCAAGGATTGGTTGAAAGTCACTTTTTTCAGTGCCATTGCAACATCAAATGTTCGCTTAATGAACCATTGTAAGTTGAGAATTACCTGTATTAATTGCATTTATGACTTGCCTGGCCTTTGGCAGACAAAGTTTACAAACCTTTGGTTGAATATCGACGAAAGCTAGAAGAAGAATGGCTGCTCTCATTCTCTGGGTTATGGTGTAAACTTATTTCTTTACCGAGTTCAACAATGGATCTCTTTTATGGATCTTGTTATCTATACTATGCTTTTGCTATTTTTTTTCAAATTTAGCTTTCTGTTGGACTTTATTCTTTCATACTAGGGACTATGGAAAGACAGAAGAAAGGAAGGCTATGATAGTTATGCCAATTTAGAAAGGCAAATTATAACATGCTGTATATGAAAACTTAAATCAGGAAAAAGACCATGAGTAAATGTGTTCAGATTCCTCAAATAGTTTTCACATTTTCTTATAGTTGCCTTCCTTTGAACTGTTTAAATTTATACTGTTTTAATAATCCATTATGTTTTGCTATTTTTATAGCATAAGTTTTCTTTGATAATCAAGACATTGCAGTAAAATATCAGTAAATCTTAAATGTTCGTGCAGTACAAATTTTTACATGTATTACATTTCAAAATATAATTTGACATGTTTCTACAATATGTAGAGGTACTATGGCATTCAAATAGTTTGAATATTAGTAGATAACCAAGTTCTAAAGAGCAATAGCACTTAGACTTATAGACCGCTTCACAGAGCTTTACAATCCTCTGTAAGTTGTTTTACAGAATCAGCATATTGCCCGCAACAATCTGGGTCATCGTTTTACCCATCTTGGAAAGATAGAAAGCTGAGATTTGGACTGCCAAATTGCAGGCAGCTGCCAGTCAGCAGAAGTGGCCTGCAGTACTGCACTCTAACCACTGTGCCATCGTGTCTCATTACCAAATGTTAACATGTTAGTCAAACCAAATCACTTTACAATATATTCAGATCTTCTGTAATCCCATTCTTGAAGTATATCTAAACTGGGAATTCTGATTAGTTTACAGATTCTCCATATAATCCAGACATGCAGCAGAAAAACAACATCTTTCTGTAATTTGTGAGCTGCCTTTTTATTGCACAAATGGGGAAGATCGAAATATTTTTTTTATCCCACAGAATTTGTGTTCTGATTTGAGAATGCTGAATGTCATGATAAGCGTGCTTTCACATTTTCCCTTTGTTATGGCTGAAATGCACGTCATTCTCAGGCAGTCAATTATGAAAATTCTTGATACTCAGATGCATTGCGTTCAATTATTTTCGTTGTATCTCTGGGTGGTTTTGTACACAGAGTGAAGCACTGGGCCCAGTTGAATTTTGATTTGTGTGGCTTGGGGGTTAACCCTTTGTCATCAATTCCAGATAGGTGATAACGAGTGAAAATCTTGTTCTCCAAGGGGAGCAGACTAGACAGCTAAGTATTTTTTTTTAAAGCCTTTTTTTTTTATCCCATGGGCATGCCTGCTCACACACATTCCTATTTCTGTATATTTTCCTTGTTAAATTTAAAATGATCAAAATAGGATCCACAATATCTTCTTGCTGTTTGTCCCATCTAGCTTATCCTTTGTGAGCCCAATAGCTGCTAGAAAAACATTAAACACTATTTGTTGCCACCTACCATTTGTTAAATCTTTCTTCTTCGCTTCCTGCCTACCTCTAAATGTTTTATACGTCTCTCTCTGGAGACAATATAATATTTCTGCTGAAGTGAGATGCGGGGTTTATATTTATATATTATTTAACACTGGAATATATACTACAAATATATTTACTTTGTTATATTATATGTAATGTAATATAATGTAATATAATATAATATTAATATAATATAATATAATATATAATATATAATATAATATAATATAATATAATATAATATAATATAATATAATATAATATATATAATATAAATATAATAAATATATAATATAATATAATATAATATAATATATAATATATATAAATATAAGATAATATAATTAAATAATATAATATAATATATATAATATAATATAATAATAATATAATATAAATAATCATAATTATAATTATACTCCAAAATGTATTCTTTGCATTGTTTATATATCATGGTTTTTATATTTTCTGCAATTAATTTCCACTGCCTCTAACAGTATGAATCTATCCTCTTCAATGGCATCCGTTTCCTCTTTCTTTTTTTCTTTCACCAGTCTTAACGCACAATTTAAGTAAGTCCTCTGTATACACAAAGAGAACAAGCAAAAGAGAGAGAGGGAGGGAGAAGAGAACGGAGGAGGTATAATGGGGACCACACAAATGAAATTGTTGTTTTACCTAAATTCATTTGGAGATTTTTAGATTTCATTTTAGTTAGTACTGCATAATTTCACTTACTATGCAGTATGGAAGCTATTCCTTCAGTGGGCACCTTTTCTTTTCTTTTCTTTTCTTTTCTTCTTTTGCCAGTCAGAGCAAATAATTGACTTTGGACAGCATAATGTGTGAAAACAACAATTAAGTCAGAAAATCTATACAATATTAAAACATGTACAATACAGAAATACAAAATAAAAAGTAACAATAGCAATATAGCATCTAGACTTATATACCACTTCAATAATGCTTTGCAACCCTCTCTAAGCAGTTTATAGAGTCAGCATATTGCCCCCAACAATCTGAGTCCTCATTTTACCGACTTCTAAAGGATTGAAAGGCTAAAGTCAACCTGAGGCCAGTGAGAACTGAAACTCCTGGCTGAGGCAGAGTAAGCCTACAATATTGCATTCAAACCATTGTTGCGTCCCAGGGTTCCTGTATAAATAAATATAAGAAATGGCAACCAAGCATCCATAATAAAACGTTATGGTATTACTTTTTTTTAGTGTTATTGTAACGTTCAAATGGTCACTAAATGAATGATTGTAAGTTGTAAACATTCTTGCACATAATATAATTCATTATTTATTTATTTATTTATTTATTTATTTATTTATTTATTTATTTATTTGCTTGTTGTTTGTTTGTTTATTAAATTAGTTTTGCCTACCCTCTTGCCACAAGGAAACTCTAGGTGACCCTACATTTGCACACGTAGCTGGCTATTTATATAAATCATACATTTATATAATTAACTTTTAATTACATACCTTTAAATATAAATATATGACCATTAGTAAAAATAAACTTGCCAGCTACAAGTACTAAACTTGCAGCTGAAGTACTAAAGTGAGAACAAATTTTAACCTTCTGAAACTTACGGTTTCCAAAATGATTCCCCCAAATTGTGTGGATTTTTTTTTTTTTGGCATCCATTATAGTGGAGTATCTCTGCAAAATATGACACATTGTTGTATGAACCCCAGGGTGAACGGATAGGGGGAAATTGTTGGCTTTCTTTCCGTCACTAAGACATGGAAAAATGCAATCTGCAGGGGTTACACTTTAAAAGTCTCTTCCATTTGAAATACTCTCCTGCTTATAAAGATGTTCTCTGTACTTAAACTAAGGGATACCACTGAGACTGATAATAACTTCCAAGTTGAAAGAACAATTTAAGTAAGTCCTCTGTATACACAAAGGGAACAGGCAAGAGAGGGGGGAGGGAGAGAGAAAGAGGGAGAGCGAATGGGGGAGGTATGATGGGGACCACAAGGGATAAAGAATCAAATTGTTTTGTTTTCCTAAATCCATTTGGAGAGTTTTAGATTCATTTTAGTTAATTCTGCATGGCAAGCCTGTTTGAACTGCATTTCATCATCCATATGAATGTGCAATCAACAAGGTTTTTAAAAATGTGGTTGCATCTTTTCTAAATACAGCATTCATATATTTATAGTTCAAGTTCTTTTCCATTTATTTTTTAGTAGAAGAAATTCAGCTTGGACTTTTCTAGTCCTAATTTAATGCAAAATCTTTATGTATAGAATTCTTTGTTTTTTTCTATACATAAAAAATTCTCTTTATGTATAGAATTCCTAATTTAAACCTTAAATTAGGTTTAAAGAATAGAGCAGTTATGTATGTTCTTGCTTGTGTTCCAGTGTATATTTTGGAGTTTAAGTTAAAAACTGACCCTCTATTTGGAAGTTTGACTTATACCCCTCAATGAATTGATGGTTGAAGGCAGAGGAGTGTCAGGGTGGTCTCTGAAGAGTCCTATGATGAGCAGAAGTTGATGTTTCTTCAGAACCAGAATTTAAATGAGACAAGGAATCACAGGGAAGAATTGGAAATATGCTCTTCTCCAGATGTGGAAACAGTTGGAGATGAGCTGGTAGAACACATGACTAGAGCCTATAAAACACAGTCAGCTCAGTCTGAAAGAGCAGAGATGTAACAAACAAATGTGACATGTAAGACATCTCCCTCTGGTCCTGTTTAATTAATCAGCCTGGGTAATTGTGTTCCTGCCAGCTTTTAGCCTCAATGACTCACTACATCTGCTCACCTTTGTTGGGAGGGTTATTCTGAAGGATGAATACTTCTCCTGCATAATAACCACTTGGCATTTTTTTGTTTTTCCTTTCAATGAAAGGAAAACAACTGGAGGGAAAAAACCTCATGGCCTCTTCTTCCAATCTAAGTGCTCTCACTGAAAGAGGGAAGTAAGTCTAAGTTAGTTCTTGGTTAACAACTGCCTTGTTTAGTGACTGTGCTTGGCAACTGGTGTGCATTTACCATAGTTGCACTATCCTGCAGACACACAGCTGGCATTTGTGAGCTTCGCAGCTAGCTTCTGACAAGCAAAATCAATGGAGAATAAGTCACAAATCATGGTCACATGATGACGTCACGCTTAGTGACTGCAGGTGATTTGCTTACTGACTGTCATAGAGCTGATGCGATAAGTCAGACACAGTCATGACTTTAAGTGAGATCTTTCACTTAACTACTAGGAATAAGGAGGAGGAGGAGGAGGTACAGGTATTTCAGTTCAAGTCAATAAAACATAAAATTAACTGTGGATTAAAGATAAAAACAACTGACTCAGTGTTGAGTTTTTGAAACCTAGGAAATAAAAAAGGACTTGAAAAGCAAATAGTAAGCTTAATATAGTTAAAGATTTTTACCTAGTTTTTTGTTCAACAGCAGATATCCATATTCTTTCATAGCTTTAAATTCCTGATTATAGCATTAATACTTTCTTGATTAGTCTTCATAACCAAAAGTTCTTTGATAAAAAGTGAATTTATTTAAGCAGTATATTGTCAATGAACAACATTCTTATAACACAGGAATGTTAATGTACTGATATATTTGAGTAGATAGATTCATTACAAATGGGCAAAAAAAATTTTTCCCAAATAATTTTTATTGTTTTTTTCATCAGTACAAATCATATTTATATTTCCAACAGCATTTTGACATTGGTATACAGTGTTATCTTATGTTTTCTATCATCCATTCATATACATCACCAATGATTATTATCCTTATTTATACTTGTTATTAATCTCTATCTATTTTACCAATCTACATATCATACACTTAAGGTTTCTTCTATGTAATCTTCTCTTTTCATTCCTTATCTCTATTTTCTAACGATTTGTATGCCAAATTGAATAATAATCGGATTCCTCTTTTTCTTTCATTTTTAGCGTAACCATATCCATTTCTGCACAGTCAGTTATTTTTTGTAAGACTAAGTCTTCTGTTAGAACATTAGTCCCTTTCCATATTTGCACAATTGGGCAAAGTTTTAAAAGGATGTCCCCAGATGGTGAAACTTGAGTTTTTGAACTTAATTCAGGAAGCAAAAAGGGTGTTAAGAGGTTTAACAATCCATTTTGGATTGCCTCCAAACAGCCCTCAATGTCCCATGGCCCATGACTCCCAAGGGGATGAAATCTGAGGAAATTGTGGCTGCTTCAGTGCTACCAGGCTGCTGCTGTAGCCATTTGATGCTCATAGTGAACATTTTGTGACAGTTTCCCAGCCGCTCTCACAATCTTTCATTTCCTATCCCGCCCATCAGCAGCCACATATTTACCCATTGAGAAGGAAGGGAGGGTAGGATGAACAAGGAAGAAGGAAGCCACCTCCCACATTGATTAACTTATGTCTCCTGCATCTTCCTTGACTCATGCCTCCTGTACCTTGTGTGTCTTCCCTGACTCATCTAGCACTTCTTACACACCCACACACTGCCTCTCCAAACAGTGCTCCCAATGCACAGCTTCTCCAACTCACATGCCATCTCTTGCTCACTCTCACAAACCTTCCCTGACTTCTGCTGTCCTCCCTCCATGTGCCTTCTCCAATCCATGCAGCACTTCTTCCATAGTCCACTCTTTCCATGTTTTCTGTCCTTCTCTGGGCTCAGCTATCTTTATATGCTGGTTATCTGGTCTGCACTCTTTCAAGGTTATTCCCGCATACCATTATGTATAGTTGCAGCTAGAAAAGAAAAGAAAAACTAAACAAGAGGGAAGATCAGAGCAGCTGATGCAGTGTGTAATATTTATTTATAAGAACTATCTTAATTTAGCCATATGATGATGACATATAAATAAGAAAATTAGAAAGAAACAACTGATTTATCTACTATGGTGCAAATGTCTTTAGAGAAACTGTCTCAGAAAATAGTCTGAGTGCTGAGTTGTAGCACCTTTATGTTTAACTCCACTTGACTATAAGCCACAGCAAACTAGAGTAATGGAGAATAATCTCCATTTCAGTTCTTAATAACATGTGGTCATTCTTACATACCAGAGAGAAAAGGGTTTTGTCTAAGAAATTTTTATAATTCCAGTTTGCTCCAGCCTGATAGAGGATGCAATTATTCCAACAGAAAGCACACAAAGAACTTCTCACTTGAGGATCTTGTTTGGACAATTTAATTACTATTTCAACATCTGGAATAACATCTGGCTTCATACATCTGAAGAGTTCCAAAGAGGACAAAACTATTCAGGTACCGCCTCCTGGTGGTCAATGTAGTTAGATATTCTGAAGATTGCTCATCTTAATACAGCAGACAAGCATCACTTCCATTTTTTGGAGTATACCCCTCCCCCGCCCACTCAAGGAGGAACCTGGTCACCAGGCCCTTGGTTTACATTTACATTATTGGTTTCCCCACTTCCCACCAGCCAGCCCTAGTTTCTCTTTTGCCATCTTACAAATTACAGTGTTATTGTCTCTGAAAAGAAAGCAAGCTTGTTTGAGTAAAATAAATGATTTGGAAATCCCCACCCACCCGGTGTAATGACTTGAAATTTGGCAAATATCTTAATTGGAAGCAATAATATTGATTGTCTCCTTCTAGCCACTCCTATAATCTCCCCTCCCTTCCTTGCCACTCTTCTGTGAAATGGCACCTCCAGCACAAATTGCCTCCTTTTGTCTGAAGCCTGTTCATTCACAGTGGGGCTCTTGATCTGAACAAACCTGAAGATGTCAGGCTGTATAAACACTTAGGGAAAGATATGTTTCATAAAGGCTCCTGCTCTGAAAATTATATACTACTCTCAGAATGCTTTGCCACATTTAAAAGTATAATTATACCCTTCTTCTTAATGAGTGACACAGCATATGTTTACATATGTTTTAGCTGACTTATGACAGCACATAGAAAAGCACACTGTACATTTGGGCAATATCTAAACCATGGTGGGGAAAAGCATCCATTAACCCCCTTCAAGTATTTTAGAAATGCTGGATTCCTTTTTTTCCCTTGATAAATCTTCTATCTGATTGCACTCTGTCCTTCCATCCCACCCTTTCTGCTGCCCTGATCATCCTACAGTTAGGATGATTTCTTCCTTAGGTGATCCACCTGATCACTGGGTGACTTTCCTGCCATCTATTTTGCTTGGTTTGAAAGTCAAAATGGGGCAAAAAGTTTGAGGAGGGCACCACCACAGCCACAACATCCAATTGTGTAAGCCATCTTTTTGACATGTTTATGGAGGCATGATAAATCAGAACTGATCCGGTCTTGGAATTTCTCCCACATTTATGTAAACAGCTCACCATTCTTTTCCGCTTGACAGGTTGCTGTAGAATGTGTATTAGTCTTGGATAGGGCAGCTCCATCTTCAGCTCAGAAAGTTGCTAAGTAGCCTTGGGCAATCTGTTATCTCTTGGTGATCTGATGGATAAAAGGTATGGTCCCAAGACCAATATTATCTGGGTGATTGAGCAATAACTTACATGGTTTCTGCTGTAAAAAAATGTAAACTAGTTTTGCCCTGGCTTTTTTGTCCCATAAATTGTTCGGGAAATATGAACTTGATGAGGCTCTAAGAACTATTGAAATATGGCATTTGTGTACATGGGGGGTGTCTGCTTGTATAATATTTTTAAGTGCAAATTCATATGCCATGGAGTTCACTGACAAATAAAGCACCAGGCTTTGTCAGATGCTTTATTTTACAAAGATATGAACTGTTTTTCAGTATAAAACTGTGTTGGAAAAGCTTAATTTTTGTGCTGCTTTCAATCCCAGAAAACTCTAACAATACACTCCCAAAATTTTGTGGCAAATTGTCAAAATCAGCAGCAATGATTTCCTGCCATTTACAGATGAAAAATAGAGTGAATGTTGCATTAATGCTTCAGAAAGAAAAAAACCCAGAAACCCAGAAAAAAAAATCTTACCCATTTTATGACATCATGACACTGTCTCATCCTCCCAATTGCTAAAAATAATGCCTCATAAAAGTTATGTTGACTCTTCCATTTTCAAAAAGGTTGATTGTCTCAAGTTGGAACAAAGAGAAGTCAGTGTGATAGTAGAAATAACTTATCACAAAATGAGAGATTAATGTATTCCTGTGATGTAAAAGTTGTTCTTTGCTTTAGGAATGCATTCATATTTTGAAAAAAGCTTTCCCCGTCATTATTCTTTCGCTTAACTCTTTTTTTTATACTGGATGCTCATCCTAGGAATTATAACCTTAAAATCTGTAGAGGGATCAATTTAGAAAAGATTAATTGGAAATCTTGTTTCCAGATATTTGTCACTGGGAAATGGCAAAAAGTAAGGAATATAAAAGAATGTTTCTAAAGTTTGAGCTAGGGATATTTAAATGATAATTAAATTTGAATGAAGGGATCCTGCTTTTCTAATGTGACTACAGATGGTCTGATTGAATTCTGATAAGAATAGTAACAGCTTGTTAGTTTATTTTATTGATTAGCCCATAGGCCATGTCAAAATACAGAGTTCCAAGCACAACTTCTTAATAAAATCCCACAAAAACAATTAAAAATGGAACTGGAATAAAATATTACAATAAAGTAATATATAGATATATAAAATAAAATTATATTTCAGTATCACCCTTACAATCTACCCCAATCAGTCCCACATATGCCGATCTCAGCCAAACCATTTTCCTTAAGTACTGTATCATATTAAATGTTTTCAAATTCTGGCCACACATAAGAATAGCAATAGCATTTAGACTTATATATCCACTTCACAGTGCTTTACAGCCTTCTCTAAGTAGTTTACAGAGTCAGCATATTGCCTCCAACAATCTGGTCCTCATTTTACTGACCTCTGAAGAATGGAAGGCTAAGTCATCCTTGAGCCATTGAGAATCGAATTGCTGGCGGGTCAGCACAATTAGCCTGAACCACTATGCCACCACAGCTCTATCTCATGCAATATGAGATTGAGTCAAGAGAATATGTGAACATTCAAGGATTGTAACACAATAAAGGTGCCTCTCAGCCCCCCAAATGTTTCAGAACTTGATTCCCAGCATCTATCATCTCTGGGAGAAGGGATGTCATGGGAACTGTCCAAAATTCAAGATGGCAGTTGTATGTATTCAACCAAAGTCCTACCACATCTGCCACTGCAGATGAAGCTAATTTCCTATCTATATTTAGAATGTGGCTCCCAATAGAACAAGAACTTTCTTCTTCTCTCTAAAGCAAGGGTGTCAGACTCAAGGCCTGCGGGCTGCATCCGGCCCATGGGGTGCTTAGATCTAGCCCATGGAGCCGCTGTGGACACAGCCTCTGCCAGCAAAATCAGAACATGCAACCACCTGAGTTCTGTTTTTGCTGGCAGAGGGCTAGCAAAACAAACTAAACACAAAACAAAAGGAGAAGTGTTTCCCCTTTTGCATTTGAGCATGCAAGAAGAGATAGGAAAGGAGAAAGGGAAAGAGGAAAGAAAAAGAAGGAAAGATGAGAAGAGACCAAGAAAGGAAAAATAGGGAAAGAGGGGAAGGAAAAGGAAAGGAGAATGAAGAGGGAAGAAAAAAGAAGAAAAGGAAGGAAGGAAGATTATAATGTGAGGGAGAGTCTGAAGGAAGTCTGCCTTAGCACTTGGCCAGCACAGATGCCCCTGACACGAGCGACATCAAACTGGCCACACCTACCTTGGCCATGTCTACCCCAGTAATGCCCACCTCGGCTCCCTGAAGTCAAACACAATCCTGACATGGCCCTCAATGAAAAGGAGTTTGACATCCCTGCTCTAAAGCATTTCAATAATGTATATATCTCTACAGAACTTTCAGTTACTGGATGAAATTAGTTTGTAAGTTCAATTTATATATCTCTTTATGTGTGTCTCTTGCTAGGTCTTGGCAACATGTTTTACTGAAGAATTGTTATTTATGGGCATTTCGTTGTGCTCTTTATCTATCTAGGACAATAGTCAAACGAAATCTATTGTATTGTGTTGAGGATATGGTGATTCAATATAGCAATAGCACTTAGACTTATATACCGCTTTATCGTGCTTTACAGTCCTTTCTAAGTGGCTTACAGAGTCAGCATATTGCCCCCAATAATTTGGGTTCTCATTTTACCCACCTCAGAAGGATGGAAAACTGAGTCAACCTTCAGCCTGATGGGATTTGAATTGCCAAATTGTAGGCAGCTGGCTGTAGCAGAGATACAGTACTGCACTCTAACCACTGCGCCACTGAGCTCCTATCCTATCCATAGGATATATCAATATCCTATGCCTTTGGCATGTAGAATCAATCAATCAGAATAGAGCTGGAAGGGGCCTTGGAAAAGCCTGCTATCCAATTTCTCTTGGTTTGTCTTCTACTATCAGAAAAGGTTTACCAGATATTTAGATTTTCGCTCTTCTTTTTATGATTTGCCTTCTTGTTCATTAGCTTTAAGTCTCTTGTGTCAAAACTTCTGACTGGCCATTTTAAGGTGAATCATTTCTGTCCATCAGGAGAAATTCCTGTACAATCTCTGATCTGGTTTTGTTTTTGTTTTTGTCTGTAATATCTGCAGAGTTGTGAAGTCTATATTTATTATTCAAAAGAACCTCAAAAGAACATTTTACAGATGGACTTTTCATTGGCCTTTTACACTGGACTTTTCTTCTTAATGGTCATATTAAGGTATCCTTGAGTTTGTTACTAATTTTTGCTAGCTGGTTAAGTTGGCTAATTGTGCAAATCTGTGCATTTTGCATATTTTTGGTTGTATTTTCTAAATTTGCCATATCTCTTTGTTTGGTGTACCAATTTGTTTGGAATCACAGTAAAGATAGTCTTGGTCTGTTTTTTATACCTGCAGGGTTTCCTAAATGAGATCAACTCCACCAAAGAAAAGCAGCTCTGATTATCAGTGTCCTCTATAGTGTACTATCAGTTGCACAGGAGAAAGACTATCCTGTTTTACCTTAGAAAGCGGAAAGCAATATACAAGAAAATTGCAACATTCCACAAACAGCAGGTAAGTTTGTGCCTCATCAAAAAAGAGCATGAGAGCCATTAGAACTGGTTGCTATTATTCCAGCTACCATTCTTTTCCACCTTCATTATTCCAGGTTCATGCTACCTGGAAATACCTAATGCTATTTCCATTCTTGTGATTGACCTTTGAATCTGTGGACTGGTTATCTTTGGATCTGGTTTACCCATTTCTCTGGCCCATCCCATTCTTTACTCATGCTTAAATGCTAAATGGAAATAAAGCTTTGGTCATTCATTTTATTTGTCTTTTGCTAACACTCTATTGAAGTGCTGTAGTTTACAAGCAGGATAATTATGGACAATATGGGTATGTGGGGGGAGGGAAACCATTGCTTTATTTGTTCCATGTAACACTAGCTAAGATAGCAATAACTACGGAAGCTTCTCAACCATTTTCTATTCTGTTCTTTGACTCTTTGCAATTCTCCTTGCTTCTAAGGATGAGACTGAGTTGGCCGGAGGGATAGAACACAAGTGAAAAATAGATAAAAGGTTGCTTCATATTCCTCTAGAACAGGGGTGTCAAACTCATGATGACATGTTATCATCAAGGAACATTTTTCCCCTTTGCTAACATGGAGGTGGGTGTGGCCAGCGCATGACGCATCTGGCCCAGGGGCTGCAAGTTTGACATCTTTGCTCTAGAACTTAATTTTTTATCTTCTAGAACCTCTTCAAGCTAGGGCTGACTTTCTGACATACACTTTTGAGACTTCCTTGACAAGCTTTTGAAAGTGGTTTGACATTGTCTTTTTCTTAAGGCTGAGAAAAAGTTAATGATCTAAATTCACTTAGGTTAGAATTTATGGTCTCCCTTTTTCTAGCATGATGCCTTAATCACTACACCAAACTGCCTCTCGTCATATCTATTTTCTATTTCCCACTTGCCCATTTGATTCATAGCATCATTTTGTTTTACTTTAAACTTATATTTTGTACTCTGCATTCCAGTAAGAATGGCTGTTAAACTCAAATTGCTTCGTTATTCTTATTGTGGTTATTCTTCCGGACTGATATGGAAAGTATCATACCATACTTCCCATGAACCAAGATTATTGGTCATGGTGAAAGGCCTCAGTTCTCCATCACTTGAGGGATGGTAAAGATTGCTGTTAAGCTAATAACCTATTGGCTACAATGATCTAACCAAAGAAATACTGCAACGAAGCAGTCCTATTACAGTAACCTATTACATTCATAATCATGTACTTTTTATTACTGGCTTGCGAACAGTATCAAATGAATATGACTTGCAAAAAATTGTTGATTTAGCTAGGTTTGGCCTCACGTATGTTCTGATAGAAGGTCTTGGTGCAATGACTACCATTGCTTTTGTATCAGAAAGATCTATAACTTCTAATTTAAGTCTGTACACATAGGCACTAAGTTGTTTGTTTGGAATCTAAGCCTAAGCTGACAGCACACATCAGAGTATAAATGAGGCAAAAGATTATTTAGGAGAAGAAGATCAATATATTTCCTCTATTATGGATGCTAGCTTCATGCCATTATTTTTAAACAATACATGTATGCATGCAATGTCTTATCCATCCAAACCCAATTACATAGAATTTCTCTCATAATATCTAATGAAAGGAACTACAATTTGCAGACTTTTAGGAAGTCAAAACACCTTCACCATCCCCATCGCTAACACTAATACTACCAATACCATCATCAGACAACCTTTGTTTGGCTCAGTAAATGGATATTATTTAGTGTTGTTTTCAGTGATGAAAATATCAAGATGTATAGCCTGTTTTTCATCATAGAAAAAACAAAAAGATAGTAGCTGGGATCTTGGGTTTGTTCCTCTTGTGTTGTGGGAATGGGACTTTAAATTGAGTTCTATTCATACGATCTATGTTGCTATCACTAAAGTTAGGAATATCTGGGTCAAAAAGTCAAAACAGTGATCATTATATTCTTCTGTTTGTCATGGCCATGAGATTCAAGAGGGGAATATGGTCACATGATTGCTATCAACCATTTAGCGCCACCCAAGGAGCACATGTAGCTTTCTACAGATGCAGACAATTTTTGCTCCTCCATTGTTCTGTCCCCACTACACATTACTCTGTGTGCAGCTGCATATGCAACTAAACCCACCTATCATCCAATACAATAGACTGTGCATTGATCTGGATGCTTTATTGAAAGAACAGGATATGGTGAAACTGAGGAAAATATGAATAAATACAATGAGAACCAAATACAAGATAGGCAGTATTGAGTTACTTCTAAACATAACAATTAATAAATACAAGTAATCTAAATCTTACTCTGTGTGTGGGATATGGGTTTGTCCTTGGATGAACGTATGCCACAGATTGAGATAGATTCTTCTTTGTGCTTCTGTCTCCTCCAAATGCTAAAGGAAAATGGAGTCTGGCTTCCCAGCATGCACTTGTTTTAAGAGTGCAGGCTGATGTGTAAAGGGGTTGGGTCAGCTTCAAAACAATATAATTTGTATTTGTCTCTGAGGCCACTAGATGGGGCTAGAGAGCAATAACACTATATATAAAATAGTATATGCTGGGGCTTGACACCAATTGTGCATATGTGTACATGTTTACTTCTCTTTGTCATGTTCTCATTATACCCTAAATAAATATATGGCCATTATTTATATATATAAATAAGTTTTGACATGGTTTCACTATTCACTCAAGTCCCGATAAAAGAAACCCTAGATGTTCCTAGATGTAGTAATCTACAAAAAAACAGATGGCACACTAGGACACACCGTATACCAGAAGAAAACACACACCAACCACTACCTCAAT
>BHFT01071381.1:0-10190 GCA_004320025.1 Laticauda laticaudata | reverse complement strand
ACCAACGGATGGCAAGTGTTTCTCTCTGTTTTACATCCTCTTTCCATCCGTTGGTGCTGTGTGACAGGGGCTTTAGACTTGCAAAACATAGAAAAATGATGAGTTATTTTACACCACTTCCTGATAAGACAAGAAAAGTAGTAATTTTCTGGAGCAAATGTTCCTCTCCTTCTTTTATCTGGACTTCCTCTAACTCAGGGGTGCCAAACATGTGGCCCAGGGGCTGGATGCATCACATGCTGGCCATGCCCACCCCTGGTTTAACGAAGTTGTAATACGTCATGTAATGACAACATGTTGTTGCAAATTTGACACCCCTTCTCTAACTTTTTTGGGAGACTCCACTTTAATTTGAGATGAGTATTCCAAGGTCTTTGACAAAGTTTGGATCTTCAACAAGGTCTTGACTATTTATCTTGTATTTTATTTTCTGATTTGTTCTGCGAATATGTAAGACAGGAAGCTAATCGACTCAGGCAGCTCCGGTGAGTACGCAGGGTGGTGTGGAACTCACCTGTGCAGCCTGGGCAGGGGAAAAGTTAATTATTTAGGGAAAGGAAAACACAAGGGCAGATGGGCAGGCCCAACCAGAGATCACAGCTAGCGGTTCTCCCGAACCCCACCAACCATCCAGCAACCCACCACTGGTTGAGATGCACTATAGTAGAGAAAGTTGCACAGATTATCTTCTGTGTACATACACGCTCACTCCCAGATTCCTGGCATTGTTTGTCTAATGCCAAGATAATAAAATTTTGGTATGAAGGGACCATTTTTAAAAAAATCAATGAATAATTTTAATAGCACTACTTTAATAACTATTTTCATTTGGTGTGAAATTGTCTCTTGCCCCTATTATGCATCATTTTCCAATCCATTAGTAGCCTTACCAATTTCATAATGGAGGTGGCAGACTTTTTTTCAGAACTCTTTGATTAATATGCAGGAAAACATATTTCAGGTATTCCAAATTATAATACAAATGGTGTTAACCATAGAGAGTTACTGTATTTATTGATGTTAGGGTCTTCTGAACAATTGATCAGATGTGAATTTCTTTTGTAAACTGAAGATAAGTTCTGTATAAAGCTTTCCAGCAGGATGCAGGGGAAAGGCATTAGACTAGGCGTGTCAAACTCACAGCCAGCGGGTCGGATGTGTCACTTGCTGGCCATGCCCACCCTCAGTTTCACGAAGAGGGGGAAAGTTGTGATACGTCAAGTGACAACAATGTGTCATCACAAGCTTGACACCCCTGCATTAGACTAAAGCTGGTTGATGTCACAGAAGCATTTTGCATCACTTTGAGAAAATCCAGTAGCCAGAAAAGATTTCTACACTTCCTTCTGGATTTATCTCTTTGGGTAGAACATATTTAACACATATTGCATCTGACACCAACTTAAAAAAGATATACAGAACCATGGTGGCGCAGTAGTTAAACTGCAGTATTGCAAGCTACTTCTGCTGACTGCTGACTGCAGTTGAGCAGTTCAATTCTCACAAGCTTAAGGTTGACTCAGCTTCCATCCTTCTGAGGACCCAGATTGTTGGGGGCAATAGGCTGACTCTGTAAGCTGTTTAGAGATGACTGTAAAACACTGTGAAGCAGTATATACATCTAAGTGCTACTGTTATACTCTTCTGCATGGAAGACATTGGTCTCTTCTAAGATGGTACTTCTATCAATATAGAGCTTTATATTTAAAATAATTAATAGTTTTTACATTGTTTTGAAATCTAATGCCATACCCTTAATTGTGCAATTCCCTTTTATTGACCAAGGAAACAATCAATTAACAGCAGAATTACAAGTAAGCCTGTGAAAATCCATATGAATTACTACTACAGACCCAGTTTGCAATCCTATGAATACTTTGCTGAGATATTTACAACAGAGTAGATGACAGAATTGGTAAAAGTATAGTTCAGCTAATGTGATTTGGGAATACATAATCTAGACTTGTTTCATAACAAAATAATAGAAATTGATCCATAGAAATAACAGAGTTACATACCTTTGTCTAATTACACAGTACATGTTTATTCTCCCCCCCTTTTTGAAAACTTCTTTGGTTTGTTTTATCTCATAAATGTCAATAATACAAAATGTGAAGAAATCAAGCCATTATTGATTTACAACCCAGATAATTATATGAATTCTGTCAATCATTTTCAAGCAAATCTTTTTCTTTATGTGTTTGCCAGAACTATATAATGGAATTCTACTGATGACATTTGAGAGATAGTGACTTTGATTTCAAAGGAAATGTTTCAGGTTCATTTCATTTTCTTGGAAAAGTAAAAGCAAATTTGCCTTATAAAAAGCAATTACTTCTTGGGTGACCAGTACACAATAGCAATATAAAAAAGAGTTCTCATTTCATTATTCAAATCCTGAACTAGAAAACTGTTGTTTGATTTTGCTTCAAACCAATTTTACCTTGTTTGAATTGCAAAATTCAAAAATTCATAAAGTATGTTATTATAATAGAGATCATATTATATTGGTACATTATACTGACTATGGGACAAACAAAAAAAATCACAGCTTTTTTAATTGCTTCTGCTTCAGAAGCAGAGAAACATAATTAAATATGCAAGATTTATATTTACTATGACTCTTATGAACGATTGGGAAGTTTGCTAATTTTAGAATAAAAAAATTAATTAGTCATAATTATTTAGCTAGTAGATTCTGGGGATAGATACAGTAACAGTTTGGGCTTCTATAATACAATCTTCAATACACAGCTGCTTCACAAGTTTTGGAAAGAGCAAAATAAAAGAATGGGTCTACCTCTATTAATTGTTCATATAACCAGAGACGTTGATGTAGGCAGGTGCTATGGTTTCTTCAGATTTGATTACTATACTACGTTGGGACAATAGGATGACAAAGCAAATCCCCAAATATTATGAAACTCTGTAAATCAAGTATTCAAATAACCATAAAAAGGATTGCATAATAAAAAGTTTCTTGACTTGATTATATATATTACAATATATTATATATATTGTATATACACACACACACAAACACACACACACACACACACACACACGTGCATATAAACACAGGTCCAATTGACACACGAATACATCTGGCCAAATTCAGTAGCTATTCCAAGATTAGAGTGAATCATACCATACCTATTGCTTTGAATAGTTGTTAAAATCAAGTAATCTCTATGTGTTTGTGTATATATGTGTGTTGGAGGTTGGGGAAATAGATGGAGAAAGAGTCACAATTCTAAACAATACCACTAAGGTGAAAATTTGTTTCTTTGATCCTGGCTTTATTTTATTCAGTTATTATTCTGATACACCCATACTTCTAAATCCTAAATATTCTGTGTTTTCTGCTTATATGGAAGAATTATCAGTTTTGTTTCTTCCTGCTTTCATTTTTTTAAATAATCCAAGATTTCTTAATATTATGTATCAATTCCATTCAGTTATTTTTTAAAAGAAGCAAACAAACTTAATCTCAACCCTGAAGCTGACCTGGCCAATGCCATTTTGAGGCTTCAGTGTTGCCACACTGGAACTGAGGGATAGGACAGGGGAATAGAGATAGTTGGGGTTTGTAACTAAAACAAAATACTTTCTCCTGGAACCAAGGACATTTCTACAGATGGCCAGATGGAGGAGGAGTGAAGTTACCAGGCAACCGGGTGGCACCCTGATTGGACCATTGGGGAAAGGAGAAAACTTTTACTTTTAATTAGGTGAAAACTGCGAGAACATTCAGAATCGGTTTTCACCAGCCTGTGCCAATATAATATATCCAATAAAACTATTGCTTCAGGAATCTACCTGCCTCGGAGTTCTGTTTGCTATAGGTGTATTACATGGAATGTTAGAATTATTAGAATGTTCCAAAGTTAAAGATAGATGCAATCATGCTAAATTGATTTTTTTTCCATCTCAGTTATGAAGATATGAGCTTCAAGAATGGTGAATTAATGATGGCTACTTGAAGATTTTATGAATATGAAAATCCTCAGACTATGAAGGAATAAGATGGGGCAGGAGCTGGAGTGAGAATTTTAACTGAGAATGAATCATTTCTTCATATATTTGAATAGATTATCTGAGACTTGGCTTGAAGGCAAAAAATAAGATTATTTTTATTGTTTTCCTCCATTAAAAAAACACACAAGACTTTTCTCTTAATTCTTTCAGGTAAAGAGGCTTATCTTGATCTTGAACAATCACAATTTCTGAACACCCAACTGTGATTGATGAATAAGTATATGTGCTTATTTCTAATCAGTATTATATTACATATTTTCATGAAAGTTAAGTCTCCAGTCTGGCTATGATAACTAACCTAAATTTCAAAATATCAGAAAACAGCAAACATTTTCTTTTCCTCAGTGAAAAAGAAAACATCTAATTTGTGCATGTGGTTTTTTGTTTTGTTTTTCACCAGATGAACTATACAAGTTATATGGCAAAGCAATCCTATAAGAAAGCAAGAAATCTATAAAGATGGAAATTCAGTATGCCAAGTTCTTCCTTATAGAATGTATTCAGCTGTAGTCTTTCTGCTAAATAATAACAGATGAAGATACCAAAGGAAAATCAGCAGAAATATCAAATGCAGCTGTGTATAATTTACCTAAAACAAATGGTAATAACTACAAATTGCATCACAGATTGTACATATTTATATATAAAAACCATGGGGCTCTGTTTCAGAAATTGAGATTTCCCTGGTTTGATCTAATAAATCATCAAATTAGTCCAGAGAAGTTCATTTTTAAAAAATGTAAAAATGAATATATGAAATATTGGAAAAACATAATTACTTTCTACATTATCATTTACGTATGATTGATCTGGACAAGTTTTTGACACAGGACTGTTGAGAAGATGAATAGTGACTATCTCATGAGTGAGGTACTTCATTATCCACACTGACAGGAATGACAGTCAAACTAAATTTTCCTTATACAAATAGTCATAGTAACACTATCTGTCTAACTTGGAGGAGGCAGAGAGAGGCAATAATCAGTGAGATAACAGTAGAACTTAAAAACTGGACAAATGCAGCTACCTTGTACCAAATTAATCCATCTAGTTCAATAGTCGCCAACCAGTGGGCCACAGACAATGATCAATGGACAATGGTCCAATGGACAATGGTCCATGAGAAAACTTTGGTGGTCCACAGAGAAATGTCAGCCCCAAAGCACCCCCAAAGCAATTAATCCAGGCTATGTGGGAACACAAGGCTGCGCCACCCACATGGCCTGCAAGAACACAAGACGTGCATCGCTTGCATTGTGAACAACATGAGGTAGTGAGGGGAGAGAGGAAAGGATGGAGGGGGGAACTTGCCCCACATGCTCCATGCACCTGGCCTGGTCATTGGGTTGCTTTTTTCTGCTTCTTTCTTCTTCTGCTTTTGGCTGCATGCAAGGAAAGCAGCAAAAGTCTTTCTCTTTTCCAAACTCCACCAGAAATGAGTCTTTGGTACCCTGCAAGGCATCCTGCTCCAAGAGGCTGCACCAGCAAAGACTTATTTCTGGTGGAGTTTGGGGGAGAGAAAGAAAGACTTCTGCTGCTTCTGCTGTTTTCCTTGCATGCAGCCAAAAGTCTCTTTCTCTCTCTCCCCCTGAGAACAGAGCTGGAGACAGTAGGCTGCGATCCCAAACAATGATCGACAGGTTGGGGAATTTTCCTGCAGATCAGAAACCAGCAAAGAAATGGGAGAAAAGAAAAATGGAGCGATGGAGTCTTTAAAATAAGGAAGGAGAATGGATATCAAAGCTGGTAGGGAGGATGACTTCCCCAGGAAGAAGGCAAGCTCAGAGTGGCAGAGAGAGAGCTGGTAAGCTCAGCTCTTACCAGCAGCTGTCTGCAAGGGGCAAGGTGAGGCAATAAGGAAAAATGATTGTGCAAAGCGCATGGGCAGTGCCTTGCAGCTGCTGGACAGGTGGGCAAAGTCCCACCCACTGCTGTTGCTGCTGTTTTTTCACTCTCACTTCCAGACAGCACCACCATCACTGTTGAGCAGCCCAGCGCTCGCTCCACTGCTGAGCCTGAATTGATCTGGTCACACACAATTGCACACACGCTCTGCCTCTCAGCCCAAGTTAGGGATCCTCTCAAAATGCCTCTCCCGACATCAGCAAAGAAGGCATGGCTGGTTCAGCTGGAGAAACTGCTTCATGGCTTTTCCCTCTCTCTTTCCTTCTCCACTCCCTGTCTAACCCTGTGGAAGAACTCTTGCAGCCATGGAGTGGACCAGTGGCCTCTGTAATGGGATTGCAACTTCAGCAGAGGAGCCATTGGCCAAGAGGGGATCAATGATCCAGGCAAGTTTTTTAGGGTTTCACTTTCTAGTTCTCTGGGAACTCTGACACAGCTTCAGTGGCAAGCCCGGCAGCTATATGTATCCTGAGAACATGTCCTCCTCCTCCCTAAATATGAAAAAGCAGGGATTCCAAGCTGGTAAAATCAGTGTTTAAGTAAAGTTCAGAAGTCTGACTATATCAACTGTCATCCAGACCAGGGGTCTTCAACCCTGGCAACTTTAAGCCTGGAAGACTTCAAATCCCAGAATTCCACAGCCAGCTTTTATTAATGATCCACGGAATTTAAAGTTATGGGTTTGGTGGTCCCTGAGGTCCAAAAGGTTGGCAACCGCTGATCTAGTTCAATGTTGTCCTCCAGCATGGAGGACAATCTGTAGTGAACTAGATGGTTTGTACTTCAATTCTTATAGTCTTTTGACCTGGTCATGTTGGCTGGAGCTTTAACACTTCTGGAAAGTATAAGAAAAATTCTCCCTGATTAAATTTGTAGCACTTCCCAAGTTAAATGTCTTTCTGAGTCCCGTAAAATCATTTTAAACAGCTTCACTCATGTCTTTGAAAGCTGGAACTTTTTCTGAACAACAGCAACAAAATGCAACAACTTTGAACAATGTTTGTTCTTTCCAGAAGTGTCTGTCATTTGTCTACTGATGAATGCAACAAGCTGAAAATATTTATGACAAAGTGATCAGTAACTAGCACAGAAGAGCATGAAGGTTCTAAGAATCATTCACACTTATAGCTGTCATACAGGTCTATTTTGTCTTCATAGTAGCTTGTCACCAAATCTACACAGTGTGTAATTCACAAACATTATTCTTTGGATTTTCTTTCCATATCTTTGCTGAACCACTAATATGGTTACATTGCTGAACAATCTTCTTTCAGACTTTCTGCTATGAGAACAGTATAGAAATGTTTTGAAGTTAAAATATCTTGCACCAAGTTCCATTTTAAAGGGATCACATGGAACTAAATTTAAAAGTCTTACCCATTATGACAAAACAATACATCTTGCCTACATAGGAAACTTTTTAAAAGAAATTATTCCCTAAAACTGTCTGATATCCTTGAATTTGGAGAACTTGTTTTAAAAAATTATCTGTACTTTTACATTACTGTTAGGAATAATAATCACCTAACAATTGGGTTGGAAATATATAAACCAGGATAGTAATTTAATACTATATCTTTAAGAGAATGTTGTAATTGTGATTGGCTGAGGTTCCTCCAACAGCCATAAGATGGAGCCAGAAACCTGGTTTGTTCTCCTTGCATTTCCTGTTTTGGCATATTGCCTGATCATCATTCTACTTGGATTGTNGGACTTTGTTTACCCATTTACTGGAAGTAAAACCTACATTTTACTATTCAGTGTATCTGTATGCTAGTTGTGTGTTATTCAACATCACTCTCATTTTCCCTGAGTGCACTCATTCTCCTAATGGGGAATACCTGAACAATTACTTTTATATAAGTGTCATTCCAGTGGAATAGAATGAGAAACACTTTCTCTGTTTCATTTTCCACCAATAAACTTCTATTTAAACCATGAGGAGAAATTAATTTGTATTATTATCAAAATTGGATCATTTCTCAGTTTGTAGGTGGAAAAAAGCAGCACTAATTTTGTGGTTGGATTTTGTTTCTCTGTTCCTTCCAAAGTGACAATCCAGCAAAGATCCTGCAAGTTTATAATATTATAATATTAATTTTATTAACTGGTGACAATAAAGCACAATCCTTAAAATAATCACCAGATGTGGTATTCAGCAGGTTCTGACCAGTTCTGGAGAACCGATAGCAGAAATTTTGAGTAGTTTAGAGAACCAGCAAATACCACCTCTTGACTGGAGATTTTACAGTATCCTTCCCCTGCCACACCCACCAAGCCATGTCCACAGAACCAGTTGTTAAAAAAATTGAATCCCATCACTGAGAATCACCCTAATAGTTTGCATTAGGACAGCAGTTACTTTTCTTCATTGACATCATCAGAAACAAAAATTCATTTTTACATGCAATAAAGATGTTTACTTAGAAGTCTGTGGCCCAGTATTTTCTGAATTTTATTCTAAAATATACTTACAGCTTTACATAAGATAATTAGCAAGGCAGTGTATTGCTTATGGATAAATTCTAAATTATATTGGCTAAATTTAGTGTAATTATTTAGTTCTGAAATTAAAAGTAAGATTCTGAAGGACCCTATGTAACTGAGCAGGAGTTACCAGAATGAGGCATACAGCTACTTGGCATTATATTTTCCAGAATGAGGGGGATTAAATAATATTGGAATGGAATTGAGTTGAGTGACTGATAGGTTTATTGTCAGACTAACACTAACCCTAACCCTAACCCTAACCCTTCCTCTGCCAAGATGGCGCTGACGACAGCTGCCTCGGTGAAATGCTCTCTAATGGTTTCTTTATTCCTTATTATTATCTGCAATTCACAAAGGATTTCATACTCACGAGACCATCTGCTAAGAATTAGGCAAGGTTTCCTTAAGGAGCAGCTTTCTGATTCCTCACCCCCACCTGTCTTTGCAAACACGGAGGAGATTCTAACCAATTCACCAGTGCTATGGATTATATAACAAAGAAAGCAAAGAATCAACCACACCTGAAGAGGAGACGAGGTAAATGAGCAGGAATTTTAAACAGACTAAGGAATAGGAGAAATAAAACTCCTCTCCCTTCAATCTTTCTGACTAATTTACACTCACTGGCTAACAAGATGGATGAAATTCATCTCTTAAATAGATGGAATTCTGATTTTTTAATTCAGCTGTTCTTGTTTTACTGAAACCTGGCTTAAGCCACAAATTCATGGGGACAAACACCATATACATCCTAGGATTTCAGACATTTAGATCAGACAGAATTGAAGAGACATCAGGTAAAACAAAGCGTGAGAGATTATGTTAAAATATCAACAACAGCTGGTCTCAATATAACTATAATATATAATTTTTGTGATGAAAATTAGAGTCTTTACATATCAACTGCAAGTCATTTACTCCCACCTGAGTTCTCCTCATTTCTCCTAATAACTGTGTTATGTTCCTCCACAAGCCTGTGTAAACAAGGCATTATGAACTCTTGCTGATCAAAATGAAGAGGCTGAAGCCAAACATTCAGGTTCCCTTCCCATCATTTTAGGATATTTCAATCAGGTAAATTTAAGGAAAGAGCTCCCAAAATATTTCCAGCATGTAAATTGTCCCACCAGAGGCACAAATACTTTAGACTACTGCTACACAACAGTTAAAAGATGCTTATAGGTCTTTACCATGAGCAGCTATGGAACACTCTGAGCACTGCATGAATTACCTTGTACCTGCCTACAGACAAAGCTTAAAACCATTAAACCTGATCAAAATGGGTTTCTGCCAAAGAGACAAATTAAAGACAATATGAGAAATAATTTCAGATACTTTTGAATATTATGAGGCACATCCCCCCAAAAAAACCTAGATTTGATATTTTTAGATGCACAGAAAGGCCTTTGATGAATGTGAACTGTGTGATTCATGGTTAATACAGTTGGAGGCAGATGGCTTTGGTTAAGAAATGTATCTATGTCATAGAAGCTATATATCATAAACAAACAGCAAGGTAATGATAGAGGGAGAATTGACGGATTCCATTGGTATAAGAAAAGGGACAGCAAAAGGCTCCCCATTGTCACCTCTGTTGTTTTGTGTTAACTTTGGAAATGTTAAATAGAAACATTAGAGAAGAAAAAGACATAAAAGGGATGAAATTAAAAGGAAGAATTTAAATTGCAAGCATTTACAGATGACCTGGTTTTTCATTTTAGAAGATCCATTAGAAACAGCATTAAACGTAGTCTCTC
>BHFT01071378.1:0-14621 GCA_004320025.1 Laticauda laticaudata | reverse complement strand
ACGGATGGCAAGTGTTTTTCTCCGTTTTACATCCTCTTTCCATCCGTTGGTGCAGTGTGACAGGGGCTTTAACAACTCAAATAGCCATTACTTTTGATACATAGTTTTGTGTCCTCATACTGCCTTTGCAAGTGTGTTTGAGACCTCTATGGTTTTTAATCTCTGAATCTTCAGTGTAGTATGAAGAATAAGAAGCCACTTCTTCTGAAGTTAAGAGGAAAAGTCATATGCCACTTCTAATAAAACTTTGACGTTTGAAGAGACAATCCCAACATAATAAACCTGTTTATGGTTTTCCAGAATAACTCTAGAAGCATTTTTTTTTCAAAAATAAAACTTTAGCTAAATACTTCTTTTGTTACTCCTTAAACTGGTAATCAAAGGTATGTTCATGTGGTCACCAGGATTTCAGCTATAAATTTCTAGTTGCACAGATCCTGACAATGTTAAATAGCAATTAGAAAACATCTTTCATTCATTCATTGCTATTTCTAATGCTCATCTGGAATTTTGCAGCCTTAACTTTGGGTATACTATAAATGGACAACAAAGTAAGCTGTCCTCAGAAGGTCAAATTGTGTATGATTGGAGGGACTTCAAGCATACAGTATGGTCTCCCTCTGCCTATTCTACTTAGGTTCTCATATGGATGACAAATTTCTGATGAGCATCTCCGCCCATATTCAGCTGTGCTTCCAGCTGTTCCGACATTCTCTGTCAATAAGAAGAGGTTGTGGACAAGAAAAAATAAATAGAAGATTAATCTCTTGGGCTCTTTCTGCCATTGGTTTTCTGAAAAGCAAGGAAGATTTCTACAACATATGGAATGTGGATTTTCACTGGTCAAAATCTTCATCAGTAGCCATGTCACTAGAAAATCCCCTCATCTGAAGTGTGACCAAGATTAGGAAGAAATATTATCTTTTCTTTGTTGAAAAACATTCAGATAATGAAATAGACAGTAATTTCAAAGCATAACAAGTAATTTTCTCATAAATAGTTAAAGATCTATAGCAGATACTGTCTATTTTAAAAGTTATGATGTTTGAAAATGCCCCTATTCAAGCTTGCATTTAAAAATAAATTGATTGTAGCTAATTTTCCCCTTGCCATCCTAATTGGTTAATAATCTCATGGTTAATGTCTGTAACCCACAGATGTCTGCACACTAATCTTCAGTAAATGTGGCTAATTATATTTCATTTAATGAATGCTGAGTCACAGTTAAAAACTCTGTAGCGGAAATTGGCCTATACAGCAGCAATTTGTTTTAGGGGATGAAAATAACCAAGAACAATCTTCTCAGGGCAGATGACTGATTAAGCCCTTTTTTTCAAAACCAAGTTGCCCTGTAATTTTTTAAAGTTCCAGTTTTTAAAAAAATCCCTCTCTTCCAACTTTCTCTGAAAATGTCATAAGTGTTATTGTTAAATCTGGAGGATGGATAAAATAAAGTAGAACCTTGTGCTAAAACTTAAGTTACTGGAATTTGCAACAATAATTAAAATACGTTTAAATGTTCCTTTATCAGAAATGTAATATATTACAAATAATGATATTGAAAAATGTTTTTATGTGATAAATGAAAGACTGTTATTCAGAGGAAAGGGCATTTCTGGGGTAATTAAGGATTTTTAAGGCTAAAAAATGATTGTTTTTACAAAAAAAATAATAGAAATGGATTGTAGAGCATAAAGCAAGTATACTGCATAGTCCTGAACAGAAGTAAGCTATATTTATTATTTTTCTTATTAAATGTGACATTAGACAGGTATGCAAATATGTTGCAAATTATAAAGTGAGATCTTTCTGTAAAGAGTGATTTCTTTATTTTCACATGCAGCAGGGTGAAAAAACAGCAAGAAAAATCCACAGGGAAAGTAATTTCTTCCTGATCCAGATAATGGATTTCAGCATCAAAAGTCACATTGGGATGATTCATGATCATAAAATATGCAAGATTTTGAATCCTTGAAAAGTGATAATAAATAAACAATAAATAAGAATCACCTTGTAGTGATTAGAGAATATAGAATCATATAGAATCACCTTGTAGTGTTAGATGAGTGGCATAAAAATGTAATAATTAAATAAAATAAATAAAACAAAAAAAAGGTAGTCTAAGTCCTATGACTTTTGGAATGGTGTTCTCAAAGCCTTAGAGCTAAATAGATTTCCACTGCAAGATGTGAAAAAGGATCTAGTCTAAGGAAAGAGTCAGATGTCATGAATTGTTCTTTTTGTATGTAGCTTCTCTGGCATCAAAAAAAAAGCAACAACAACAATAACCCAACCCAAAATCAGAAGCAAATTGCAGTGCTTCTGTAAGAGAGTTTCACCATTTTTCCAGCTACTCTAACTCTTAAGATAAATGTAAAAGAATAAATGATCTGGTTTAAATTAATTTTTTCCTCCTTCTCCACCCTTCAGGAAAGTGAAGGCTGTTCTGTCCTCCTTTGTTCATCTTTTCCTGCAAAAGTTTTACACTGGAAAATCTGAAGCAGGCAATAAAATTGCTTTGCAAAGATGAAATGTGAGAGTAGGCAGAAAACACAAAAATTAGACTCTTCTAGGTTCCATGGTATACCTAGAACTCTCCTTAGATTAATGAAAGAATGAAGAAATACATTTAATTTATCACATTTTGAGACTCCCCATCTCACTCATAGAGTAAGAAATAGTAGTTGCTTTCTTATGTTTTAAAATACACGATTCCAAAAAGTGTCCATGTGATACCAGGCTTCTTTAAATATTTCATATTCGTTCTGGAAAGCAGAAGCTGGATAGTTATTATATTAACAAAACTGGCAATAACATGCTAGGCTCAGAATGTCAGAAGAAATTGTAATTGTTATCTGTAGTTGAAAATATTGTACATTGCCCAGTATTAAGAGATGCACATGATACAAGGGATGACATACACATTAAAAGCTTTTCCAGTTTGCAAATGGTTTCAAGAGAAGTGAGCAACTGAAAACAGAATGTGCCAAGAAGCTGACAGAAAATAATGAATATGACTTTCCTTGATATTTGGTGATATCTCTTTTTTTTCTGTTTGATATGTGTCTGATATTAAGCTATTGGAAACCCCTGATGGTTCAGCGTAGCATTTATTAATGGGCATTTGTTGACCTGTTAATCAGAACCTTCAAGACCCCTTTACTTTGAGGAAGAAGATCCCAGGCAGGATTCAAGCAATACCAATGCTATTTTCAAGCACCTGAGTCTTTTCAAGCCATCTCTGCCTTTCTCCCAGTCAGCTGCACAGCTATTATGCTGTCTGGAAATCATTAAAGCCAACGCTCCAGGCGCTTGCATGTGGACTCATGCCATTTGGCAACTTTTGCATCTTTCTTCTTGCAAAGTGATGAAGCAGTAAAGAAATGTGGATGACTAAAGCCAGATGAGAGCACTGGTAAGCACTATGGCTAATTTCAGAAAATTCCCTCTGAATGGTTTTGATAATTTTTATGACTGTGGTCACCTCCACATGTTCATTGGTTATTATCACTTCATTTATGCTGCATCTAGAACTGTTTTAAAGCAGGTGTTCTCTGATTTGTTTTCTCTGCATGAAGCAGTTCCACTTGAAGTGTAGGATTTTATGCTTTCTAAAGTAACTAGTTGAACACTTGCTAAGAGAAATAATCCTTAGCTAAGGGAAGAAATTTTCCAGTATGAGTTTTAGCTCAGAATGAGAAGGAAGTAAACATTTTGCTGCTTTCTAATTCATCCTAAAGCAAAAAAAAAAAAAANATCCTAAAAAAAAAAAAAAAGAAGAAGAAGAAAAGAAAAGAAGAAAAGAAAAAGAAATAATTCTGATGGCAATTTGTCAGCAGAAAAATATATAGAAAAATATATTTTTATTTCTTTTTAAAAAAAATTTAATTCTTGCTCACACTGGTTTCCATTTCATGTAGGCATATCAAAACTTGCTTTGATTTTATTAAAACTAAATCGTAAAAAGTAAATTGTAAAAAGTAGTTGCAGGAGTACAAGTGTATTTGATGCTAATTCCTATAGCAAATTAAAAAGAAACATAAAAGAATTAAAAGTTACCCTAACTAACTCAATTGTGGTTGACTCAATCCAATTTTCTAGGTTTACACAACATCTTGAATGATAAGCTAACCACATAGACTGGATTCACACAATACACTTATCTAATTTTTGATTTAGTATCTTACATAAACACATTAGTAAAAATTGAAAAATAAAACTATACCTGAAAATTTCACGAAGGCTTCCTGGAGATATCAAATCAACCTCTACATTTATGTGGAGTAGCAGAGTGGGGGAAGATTGTGAACACTGAAGTGTTGTTATTTGGAGGGAGAAACTAGACATGCTTCCATTCATGCAATTATCCATGTTTACTCAAGAATAAGTCCTACTGAATACCCAATTGAGGAATACAGTAGAATAGCTGTTTCAGGAGAACAGAAAAAAGAGTATTTTTTATGGCATCCTCTAAATGCTGAATTTCTTCCCTAAGGAGATATTATTATTATTATTATTATTATTATTATTATTATTATTATTATTGTTATTGTTATTGTTATTGTTATTGTCATCATCATTGTTGTTATTGTTATTGTTATTGTTGTTGTTATTGTTATTATTTACATTCAGAAAGCTACAAATTGTTACAACAAATAACAATTTGTTGTGTTGAACTTGCTTTTTATTTAGTTTTAAACAGAAATGTAAATCTAGTTGGAATTCTATTTGACATTCAGTTTTTAAAAGAGATTCACTCTTTTATATATCTGAGTAATTAATTTAATTAACTTTGATATGATACAGTTTCTCAAACATTATTCTATATCTCAAAAGTCATCCTTAACAAAAATTAATTTGTCACACTTCAGCAACACTTGAACTTTGTGTACATATGTGTGGCTTCTCTTACTTTAGCTACTAAACAGTGATGGGATTAAAAAAACATTTTAATGGCTCTGTGAGTGTGGCTTGGTAGGTGTGGCAAGGGAAGGATACTGTAAATTTTCCAGTCAAAGGTGGTATTTATTGGTTCTCCGAACTACTCAAAATTTCCGCTACCGGTTCTCCAGAACTGGTCAGAACCTGCTGAATACCATCTGTGCTGATGAAATTATATGCACAATTTTCTGCTACTTTACTGGCAGGACCAATAAAATATTGAATTCTATGTTTTAAAATAGACTTAATATTGTTCTTTAAAAACTTTGTAAATTATATGACCCGTCCTTTAAATACTAGTACTGCCTAGAAATATTAAAAATATAAAAATCTCTCATTTTGTATAATTGCCCAACCTGATACAATAATTTAATTAATCAAATATATATATTTTCCTTTCTCTATCAAAAACATTTTTCCTTCTCCTTCTGTTTCTGCTCCTCCTGTTTCAAAGGATATAATGAAGCTGCTGCAGTGCAATGGAGCAATCATCATACAACTTTATGTAAAATGTCAAAACAAATGGGAAGTTCTTAGCCTTGCACAAATTTTTTAAAAGGAAGTTTGGTTGTATCATTATATTTATAAGCCAGAACTTTGTCATTTGTATTACAGGAAACTTTCCCATAGGTGCTTGGCAAATTACTAACCATTCTGTACTCCAAGATAAACTAATTTCCTGTGTTCCATATTTTGTCCACATACATACAGAATATATATTTGCTGATGCTTTATTTAAACCTAATTTGTATATCAGTGATTGCATGACCTCTGTAGATGCCATACACTAAATAAATAAATACATGTTCTAGATTAAAACATATAATAAACTTATGTACATGACTTACCATGATTCAACATTTGCAAACCAATTTCACCAGCTAAGTAACATTAAAGAAAATAATGCTTTTTGTTGATAGTTGAGAAAATGATGTATTCAAATACTGAGATTCCGTACTTTAGTATAAAAGACTAGTTTATATATCAATAAACTAGGCATACCCTACCTTCAGGCTTACGATTACAATGAAAGGACATGAAAAGAAAAAGAAATAATTTTATTTTTATTTTTATTTATTTTGATTTGTCAATCACTTATAAGATAATAGATACAAGAATAAACATGAATATGAATACAGGAAATATAATGAGAGGAAAGGAAAACACAGTAATTCTTATAAATTATTCTTATAAATAATATCTTATTTATTAGCAAGCATGGTGGAAAAAGTCTATTCAAAAAAGCTTAGATTACATATTTGCCTCCACATTATTTCTTGAAGGACTGGTGCAATTAGTCCACAAAGCCTCCATAGGGAAGCAGACATGTTGGTAAACAGATTGCTTGCAAAATGAGAACTGTGACACTGAATAAAAAGAAACAGCAAAGTAGGACAGAGATAAAATAAACACATGTCACAGAAAAGTATGAAAAAGCAGACCTTGCATTGTGATGTCACAATATATGTTTTCCATTTTACTATCATTGTAATTAAATATGTATGCAATTTCAATTTATATTTAATCTCATCTAAGCACCCTAGGGCTGATCTGCATAAGTAGAACTTCATGATGAAAAGGGAAGTATAATGTTTTATTCTGGAAATCCACCTCTCCCAAATCTCTTGAAGTTTAAAAACAATACAAAACAAATGGGCTATGATTTTTTAATGGACACACTGTACATTTTATACGTCATGTAGTTGGACTCAAAGGGTCATCGGTGTTGATTTTATTTTTATTCTCCTTCATTTAAAGAGTTTAACATTACCTTGGCGAAACAACAACAACCACCCTGGGAGATAGTTTAGATTGAAAGGAATGGCTAAAGCCACCCAACCTATCACAGAAAAGAGGTGAGAACACAAATGCCTTTGCAGGAGCGTCCAGTCAACAAAGCAAGCAAATAAAAAAAGGGCAGGATTTGGATTCCATGTGGAGGCAACCTGGCCTGTATTAATTCAATGCTCAAATAATTCAATGGCTCTGTTAGCTCATAGTTAGTTCATAAAGTAATTCTAATGTCTAGAGCAGGAGTGTCAAACTCACATCGTTATGATGCCATCACGTGATGTATCAGGACTTTTTTCCCCTTCACTAAACTGGACATGGGCGTGGTCCAGCACATGATGCATCCAGCCTACCAGCCACGAGTTTGACAGCCCTAGTCTAGAGCAATAACTAAGCAGTTTGAGGATGCTTTGGATGCTACTTGAGGATGCTACTGCTTAAATAGAATCTTTAAAGTGCCAGTTTGAACCTTATCACAGCCTAGGATTCTACTATGTGTAAATATATCTCAGCAGTACAGTTTTGTAGGTTTACAAATGCCAAGGATTGTTAAGAATCTTATTCTCTGACATTTAGAAACTAAATGATTGTAGACTTTTCAGTTACATTATCATTTTATTGTCATATATATAGCAAAAAACAAAGTGCAACATTACTATAACTTGAAATTTTGAGCCGCATAAATGTTATTTTAGGATAGTTTTAGTTTCCTCTAAATTGCAGATTTTGTGTCTGCAAAAAACAAAGCTCTAACTTTACTTGTAAAATGAAAAATGCTAGAATGTAAACCAACTTCGAAATCACCAGCTGTGCTCTGGAAGTCCTTATGAACATTTTTAAATGGCAGCGACAAGGTTATAGCAACAAAGAAGCAACAGAAATATTATTTTTCCTGGGTCCCCACATGTTTATCAAATGATTCCAACTAAAAGAATTGTTTTAGCAGTTGTAAAAAGCAGGAACTGAACAACTGACACAGCTGGAGCTGAAGTGGATTTCATGCCTTAGTTTTGAAACAGCCTAAGATAAAAGATAACATGGCTTTTAAATGATTGCAATCCTCTTGTAAACTACTTGGCGAAAATCACTAGCTAGCCGCAATGGAACAAAAGACCAAAATTGTAGGCAAACTGTCCAGAATGGCAATGCTGATTATTTATTGGACAATAATTTCAATTTAATACAAACTGGGAAATATAGACTTAAAATATTCATGAATGGAATCTTTAGTCCATAAAGACTAATTTTCAGTATCAGTTACTGACAGGGTAATCGAACATTACTATTTCTTTTTTTTCAGTTCAAATTCATCTTGTGTATAACAGGCAACAGAGGAATAAAATTGAAATAAATTCAATATACAATATTTGCTTATCTAGATTATTATGTGAATAGAATATAAATATTGGTAAATGGCATTTCAGTCTTGGGTTCCTATATTTTTGCAATAGTTTGTAAGTTTGGCACATATTTTCAAAAACAATGCCTAAGGAATTCTTCATAGACCATGTTAATATTACATTTTTAACTGAATGATGAATACAGGGCTGATGAATAGAAGTTGTGCAATATGCTGGGAACAGTTAACACAGAGATAGCTCATCCTGACACACAGAGGTGTTTATATATTTGTATAATTTTGTATATGTATCCATGACTGGGCCAAAGGGATAAAAATGAGTAAATAGTCAAATCAGTGGGAAATAGAATGTCCAAGGTTTGGATATGGAGAGTATTGCTATCATTTTTTTCTTGTAGTCATATTATTTCCTGATCCAGCTGTGATTGATGGCCACCCATGACCTTCACAGGGTTGAGCCTATTTGGATGGCCTGTCCCAGATACCTCATGGATCTGGTAGGCACTTGGGGATTCTCCCAACAATCTGACAAATGAATCTGTCAAGGGCTGGTTCATTACTAGTGTCAAGCCTTTGAAAAATTGCTCCTGAACATCCTCTCTCTGTTGGCAGATTGTGAGTGGCCCCTTGGTTTTCAGAGAAGCAACTAGAGTGTAGAAGTGTAGGTAGAAGAGGACAAAGAATAAATCTGATCAACGAAGGACATGTGCCCAAGCTTGGGCCTACTCCAGACAATAAAAGATAAGTTTCTTGCTTCTGTTTTCTTTCTGCTCTAGGGAGCTGTTCTTCAGCAGCCTTATTTACAGTGGTTAATTCCCTGTTGAGAAAGAACCAACTGTAAGACCTTCCCCCCAAATGTACTTTGCTGGTGGAGGTGTTCATTGAAGTCTATGAAACCAAAAGATCAGAGTGACTTTATAGACAGAATTCTAGATAATAAATGATTTGGGTGAATGATTCAATAGAAATTGAGAATATGCAAGGCACAAAATGAACTGGTAATAATTTGCAAGTATATTTTGAAATTTGCTCTCTAAGCACTACAGAAGAAAGGTTGCAGAAGAAATGCACCATTTTTCTTGTTTAAAGATTTTGTGTAACACTCAGTAATCATGTTGGCTGTATGTAGAATTGGAAGTCATGTCTGAATAAAATGGTTAAGTATCTAGACCTCATTTTTACAGTGAAGAAAATGAAATATATGTACTATCCTCTATGTTAATATATATGAATGCAACCTTAATTTCTGATTCCATATATAAAGGTTAGATAAATGGTTTGATGGATAGATGTACTCAATAGTTTTTCCAGGAAGTTTTGTAAGGGATTCAAACTGTACACATACAGTCCTTTGTAAGGTTTGGGGTAGCTCAACATTGACATATAGTATTATTGCAGTTATCCATGTTTCTTTTGATTGCCATGTTATTGCACATGTTGCCCTTCTCTTCAGAAGCTTATAAAGTGAGATATCTATAGTTCATTTCTTTAGAAACATTTCCTTTGGAAAAATGCAATGTGTAAACTATAAAATATGTTACTCCTATTTATAATTCTGTCATAATTGTCCATAAACAAAGTTGGCTTTGTAATACATTTGAGAACAATCAACCAATGGAACAGATTGCCCTCGGAAGTTGTGGGAGTGCCATCAGTTGAGATTTTCAAGAAGAGATTGGACTGCCATTTGTCAGAAATGGTGTTCTTTTAAAGAAATACCTATTTTCCTCAGACCTATTTTGTCCTTAGGGAAAATAGTCTTATAATTATCATGACTGGTACAGTAACAGTTAATTTTGATTAATTTTAGACTAAATTCTGATATTTGATCAAATTATTTGCTTTGAATTTTATATTGGATTCTCACCACCAATTCACATCATCTGACAAAATAATGCCTTTCTTTGGCGCATATTTATTCAAAATGCTGCAGTTTTTCTCAAACCTTATCAAATGTCATCATTCACTGCAGCATAAAATGCAACTGTTATCAGCCTTTGAAGTCCTATTTTCTTGTGTATTCACAATAATCTAGATTATCTCAATTCATATTTCCTAAAATACATTTTAGTCCTTCCATGCACAATTAAGCCTGCAGTTTTACTTCCCCTGCATTTATTTATATCAGTTCTACTCCTCAGACTGAGATATTTTCATTCAGATCTATTACATCTTTCACTTTGTCTTACTTTCATAAACAAACAACATAACATGCTTTCTTTCACTAAATTCATTGGTTCACGCTCTTACAAACTTGTAATCTGGCATACGCATGGTCATCACCAGTTTGTCACATTAATGTTAATCTCCACTGGTCATTATGACTGAGCCAATTGAGGTTTCCACATAATACTTTTTAAAAAGATAGAGAAGAAGTAGATTTGTCCTATCCTCATATGCAACATTTGCTGTTAATGCTAAAGAAAGTACCAATTAATCTGGATAGGGTGCTGCGAATTCTCATATTATTTTATTCAAACTAGGTTCTTGACTACTGCCATTGTAGGCATATCATATGAACATACTTCTGCATTTTACTGAAAAAAATCAATGGCTTAAATATATTTTAATGCTATTTACTTTGTATAGGAAATATGTCCATTTTGGCTGCTGGAATCTTGCTGACATGCAATTCCTTCTGCTAGGAATCAAGCTATTTGCATTCTAAAAACAAAATTATTTCCAGATACTTTCATATAAATGCATGGTGGGTAGTGGTTCATGTTGCCTTGATAATAATGGGGTGACTCTTACTAAATCCTAGGTAGGTGCTTCAAATTAACAGATCAATGTCTCATGTTATCTATGGGTTCTCCATGGTTCATAAACACAGTGTTAAATATTTATTCCTCACATCCAGAAAACTTTTCTTTTGAACTGTGTAACTTTTTAATTTTTAGATAATAAATACATTCTGTGTTCACAGTTTTCTCCATAGATCTGCAAGTGAGAAAATAGCTAAGATGATATTCTTTTTGTATCAGTATCTTGCCTATAGGCTACTTTAGCATCTCATAAATCCCCTAATTATATGAGTTTATTTGGCAGTATGTGATATTTGCTACTGAAACAAAGCAAAAAAGAGAACCTGGCTGGGATTAAAAATAAGGAATTAAGCGGGGCCGTACGGGATTTATGGAGACAAGCCTACTACTGGCGGGAACTCAATGCCTCCTTAATAGAAATAAAATAACACTGCTAGCCAGGAAATGACATTAGGGGTACAGTATGTGTTTGTGTGCTTGTCTGTCTCTCATGGATTTATTTTTGCCTTTTCACTGAGAACATTAATGTCAAAGTTCAACTCCAAGTGAGAATTCACGCTCAAGGGACACTTAGCAAAGAAGAGAGTTCTATAATCTTCATAGTATTGGAAGTAAGAAAAAACCTACAGTGTTTGAGCAACTGACTAAGGAGTAAAATTATTATTTTCATATGTGAGAACATAGTCAAATCTTGTTTTTGACTATAGATGCAAACAGAACAGAAAAGAATAACCGAGTTGGAAGGGATCTTGGAGGTCTTCTAGTCCAATACTCTGGTCAAGCAAGAAATCCTGTATCATTTCAGACAAATGGTTGTCCAATCTCTTCTTAAAAACCTCCAGTGTTGGAATATCCACAACTTCTGAAAGCAAGTGATTAATTGTCCTGTCAGGAAATTCTCTCCTTGATTACTTTCCATCCATTTCTTCGTGACCTGCCTTCAGATACTTTGGTGAATAGGTCAATCCCTTCTTTGTGATTCCCCCCTTAGATATTGGAATGCTGCCATCATGTCACCCATAGTCCTTCTTGTTATTAAACTAGATATATCCAACTCCTGCAACCATTCTTCATGTTTTATCCTCCAGTCTTTCCAGTACCCTTCAGTACCCTTCTTTTTATGCTTTCTAGAATTTCAACATCTTTTTTTATATCCTGGTGACCAAAACTGGATGCAATATTTCAAGTGTGGTCTTACCAACGTATTATAAAGTGGAATTAACACTTCATGTGACCTAGATTCTAACCCTCTATTAATGCAGCCTAGGATTGTGTTTTGGCAGAACAAAGGCTTGAGAGTTTCTGGACCACTTCTGCAGGCCTGTTCCAACACTTTCAATTGCCGGTTACTTTCCTTCATGTGGTAGGCCTTTCTGGACATATTTTTATTTGGGTACATATACAAATTTCGGTTGAATTTACATAAAGTTAAAGCATCAGACTACCCATGCATGGACTTACAACATGCAACTTTAAAATAATTTGTTTTCCATTACCATTAAATGCCTTCTAGAGTCTCTTTTCCCAATAATTCTACAATGATAATGACTTGACTTGCAAACAGAAATTTGCTGGTTTGAAACTTGGCAGATTTTTAAAATTACTATTTTTCCATTTTTCTGTTCCTTTTTAAATTGCTGATATTCCTGAATGATCTCTTATAATTAGATATATTTTCAAGACTTGCTAGATACCGGTATCATTCAGCATTATATCACAGGCAGTCCTTAATATATGACCACTTGTTTAGCAACTGTTAAAAGTTACAACAGGGTTGAAAAAGAGGATTGGTTCTCACAATCCTCACAGTGATCCCATGGTTACATTCAGGCATTTGGGAACTAGCATGTCTATGATGATTGCAGCATATTCTCTATCCTCAACTTAAAATATTAACTTCAAGTTGAGGTTAACAGGAGGTATGATCTGAAATCTGTGGAGATTACCAAAGCTGTTTTTAAATTGATGTCTTCATCTGCTTAGAGCTGTGCCTATAAAGAAAGTGGTAAATTGCCCCCAGTTTGAAGTTCATCCAAAGAATGACAAAAATTACATGATTTTACTGTCAGGCTTTCTGACCTTAAGTCATAATATTTATAGATTAAGCATTGGTTTCCTGCTCCTTTTATCAATGCTAGAGGCTGATCAGAAGAGGAAAATACAGCTACAACCAGCCAGACTTTGAAATACAAGTGTTGAAAGGTTTCCTAGCAAAAGAGAGAGCAATGGCTGATGTCTTTTCTCAGCCAGGTTAACTTGTCATAGTAAGATGTTATGTGTTCCCTCCTGTGAATTACTTCACTTTACTTGCTACCTGTAAAACATCCATTGTTTATTCGTAGAAATATTGGCTGGAGTCCTAAAGATTACTTTAACATGATTAAAAGACTGACTGTATGCTTACTAAGAAGCTTAAACTTTCTTTGTATACTATACAGGCACACATACAGTATACTCCTACATTATATCATATACCATATCTGAAACTGTTTAAAATGCTATTCTGTTCAAAAGCACTTTTGCCATATGACTTAAGTAGGTGCAGTTAGTGATTAGTGATATTTTTTGGCCTTTTTTTTTTAAAGTGATATTCTACAAATGGTATTAAAGGGATATATTAAGCTTCTGAAACGGATTAATACCTAAGAAAGAGAAGAAATAAATTTCATATAAATTTTCTTCAAGAGTAGGTCTTATATAAAAGAAGCTAATAGAAAACAAGTAATTATCAGACTCCCAGATCAAAACTGAAAGCAGAAACTATAGCATTAGCTTAGGCATTTCATACATCAATGAAAGGAAGGTGAGTTTTTTAATTCAGTCAAAAATATACAGCTTTAAATTATATGATATATAAAATTTGTTTAAACATGTTGAGCAAAGACTCCTGCACAAAGGAAATTACTACTAATATTTTAGTTACAAAGACCAAATCTTAAGAACAAATGTATGCAAAGCCAGAATTGAGAAAAGAGCAATAGACAGCAAATGCCATCTCTACAAAAAAGTTGAAGAAACGGTGGTTCAGCTGCTGCAAAAAGATCACACATTGATCAAAAAGATCAGACATTGGCAAAGTAGCAACAATGATGCATTAGAATATGTGCAAGAAATACTACTTGCCTGCAAGCAATATCTGGTGGGGCCACAAAATAGACAAAGTGAAGAAGCTAAAGTGCTCTAAGACTTTAGAATTCAAAAAGGCAAGCACTTGCTACAAAATAATATCCCTGATTTAACAATTGTTGATAAGAAAGATAATGTTTAGTGGATGTGGTAGAACTTTGAGACAGCAGAATAGAAAGAAATGTAGTAAATCACAGAATACAAAGACATGTAAACAGAAGTAGAATAATTGTGGCAAAAGAAAAAAAAAAAGCAAAGATAGTAGCAGTACAGCAATCCCAAAACAATTGGAGCACCAGTTGAGCACCTTGGCATTAATAAAATCACCATCATCTATTGCAAAAAGCAGCTTGCCAAGCAGGGACCAGGAGTGGATCAGCCTGAACAGAGTCCAGGTACTCTCTCTAAGTCACACATTTATTCAGCACTGAACAAAGGTGGATTGTCCCATAAAGCTGGAAGAACCCCGAATGCAATTTCAAGCAAGCATATGTAGAATTCTAAATTACATAACAGGAACATTCTTTGCAAGAGATGAGGTACAGAAGTTACTAAAATACTTGTTGTTCTATATGTAAATGGTTGACTCCTAGACTACAGTTCTGATTGGTCCAGTAAAGTAAGAAGTGGATTGGTTC
>BHFT01071377.1:9134-45448 GCA_004320025.1 Laticauda laticaudata | reverse complement strand
TTAAAAAAAAAAAAAAAAAGCCCAGACACATGACAAACTTTTTTTCTGTATATAACTTTCCTAAATCCTGCATGGGAAAAAAAATAATTAGATTATATTGTGATCTCTTGAGATTTTAAAAATTTGGATTAACTGACATTTCCCTCTTTCAAGTGAAATGTTGCTGTACAGGATAACTTTCAACTTGAAAAAAAAAGCCTGATGACTTTTTATATGAAGCCGTTATATGAGGCCGTTCTCAAGAATGTTTGTCCTGTGCTTTGAACCTTCTGGCCTTTGATGTCATCAGATGGAATAAATTACCCTTTAACTACTCTAATAAACACATCTCCATTCCTAAGTTTCCATAGCCCAAAAATTTAGTTTGAACATTCTACACCCCAAAATTTGTAATAGGAGATACTTAAAAAATCGTTAGTCGCATGAAGCAGCATGCTTTTAAAGAACGGGTTTTTAGGAAGATTTGGATACTGCCAGACTGACTGAAAATGTCACCTCCTTGGCAGTTTTGTCCCCCAGGAAAAGCTCAGCACTGATTTTCCCTTGGAGATGAGCAGCCTTGAGAAGTCAACTTAGCAAACATGCTGTGCATCTCTCATTTGCCCTAATTCTGAAGTCATGATTGTTGTCTGTATACATTTGAATTATCTGGGCACTTTCCCTTTTCCCTAAAGGCAGATTTAGAGTTGCCCGCAACTGCCCATACCCATCACTGCATACTTATGCTACAAAACGGTTGATGGGAAAGTGAAGGCTGCAGAGGGACCAATGCAAACACTTCCTGAACTGTGTGTTTGCCTTCCCAACTGTGTGTTGTGGGGAGATGTGCACCCTGCCCTGCATGCTGGTTGGTTCCTTCCTACTTGGAAGGTGGGGGAAAGGCAAAACATGGTTACACAAGAAACATTAAAATTCGCTGACCTATAAAAAGAACTATGCAACCATTCCCAATCAACAGACGCATGCATTCTGTGTGGTGTAGTGTGGCAGAAGTCTACTTCAGCCTTAAAGACAACACATGACATAAGAATTGCAAGCTTAATGCTCGTGTAAGTCAATAGGAATTTTATGAAAGCAATAACAGTGCTCCAGATCCATAGATGCAAAAGTACACAGTGTGCATGAGGATAAGGGTAAAAAAAAAAAAAGCACATATTTCAACGTCAAACCACATTAACCAAGTAGCTTTGTACAGCCGGGCCTCTAACTACAGTTAGATACTTGGCCATAAACCAACTCAAGAATATTTTGTTTCAAAATGAAAGGATAAATAAAAAATAATAGGAATTTTTCCCCCCTTTTTCTAGATTTATAGATTTTCATTCAGCTGCATCTACCTGTTCCCCATCACGTGCCTCTCTACTTACAGGACGTCTCGGCCTTCGTAATGGCGTCACACATAATTTTGCTGTGTCTTCAGTGGCAGGCCTTCCATTGAACGAGACAATATTGGCAGAAGTTCTGAAAGAAGCTGGTTACCTCACCGCTATGATAGGTAATTTAAACTACCCCAGAAAGTAAACTTAAATTGGTTCTGTTTATAGCAGGATATATGCTAGTCTATGATCAAAATGAAAATTTGATTAATTACTGGAAAAGAGATAATACCAGTAAGCTATTTCAATTGGAAATATGCATAGAAGGCCAGAATTTCCCCAGGTAATTAGGTAATATTTCCCATACTATAAAATATCTTTGCAGCGGAAGTCATCTTGGGAAATGCATGTTTGTGTTGTTGTTGTTTTTTACATCATCTAGGTCTAATTCTCAAAGAAGCACCAGCCCTTTGATTGCAAAGTGTATCCCAAGGTATTCTGGTTAGGCATGAGCGTGCCCAAAGACTCACTGAGATAGCCAGGAAACTCAGCAGCATTGCAAAATTCTTTGCATATTGTATCTCCTCAGTGGATAGGACAATTCCTAGTAGATTATCTTCTAAACATGGTTTGCTATCACTGTCTCAGAAATCTTTGTATTTGGCAATACAAATATTTGCCTCTAAGATTTCCTCCAGGATGAGGTTCCTCTCCCAATAAATGTAAGCTTTTTAAAGATTTTTTCTATTTTCTGCTTTCTCTTTGTTGCTGGTTTACCTTGCCCTTTTAATTATGGGTTAGCTTGCATATTTTAGAAAGCCAATTGACACTATTCACAACAGAAGATGAGGTACCTTTCTCATACTATATGCAAACCGGCCTTAAGACTCCACTTTATTGCATAAGCATTTGGGATCCTGGAAACTCACTGGATTCAGAACATTTGGGTGCTGAGAGAGAAAGATAGACTTTTCCTAGGTTGCAAATTGGTGGAGTATTTCAAGATGTAATGAAAATGAATCATTTGGTTTTATGCTGAGAATGGGGTTGTTTTTCTCCTGTGTTATGATAGGAAAGGATAATGGCTGGATATTTTCTGATTGGGATTCCTTAGCACAAAGTTCTTATGCAATTTTATTTATTTATCCTGCCTTTATTGCTTTTACAAGTATCTCAAAGTGGCAAACATATCCACACACCTTCCTCTTCGTATTTCCCCCGCAACAACAACCCTGTGACGTGGGTTGGGCTGAGAAAAAAGTTGTCTGGCCCAAAGTCACCCAAGTTAGCTTTCATGACTAAGGTGGGACTTGAACTCATTGTCACCTGCTTTGTAGTCTGTTGCATTAACCATTAGACTAAAACTGGCTTTTTTATCACAATTTTTATCATAAAACGGAACTTGTTTTTTAATATTAGCTAGACTCAATGATTCTGATGAGTCAGGATAACGTGGTTTGTGAATTTGGTGCTGTCCTCACTTTCTCAGCTAATTGCCCAGAGCTAAAGTAGCCAATATTTTTTTTTTTTCATGGTCACTATTTTGCACTGACACATTTTTGGTGCTGATACTTTTCTGTTCCACATCACTTTATAGGGAAATGGCACTTGGGACATCATGGCTCTTTCCACCCCAGCTTTCGTGGTAAGACTTCTATACTTATTTCCTCCTACTAAAATGCCAAAGTTGTTCTAGTTGAAATTGCAATTTCATAAAAGTGAATGCTTTGAGGTACATACCTTCCACATAGATATCTAGGATATTCTGGATTAGAAAGCAAGATTGACATGAATGTAACTTTTTCTTAACCTGCTAGTTTTTGTATGGATAATATACTTGCTTTTATACAAGGAAGCATTTTAATCTTATAAGGCCCAGGACCACAACAAAGCAAATAGAGTATATACTGAAGATACACAGATATGTAGATTTATAATCCTGTAAACTCCAGATAAGTTCTTAATTTTCATCAGCATTGATATTTTATCTAAAAGCCTTATTTGACAGCAGATATATTAACTGAATTCACATTATGCTACCTGTGATATACCTAAAAATCATTTATGACATAAATCTGAGTTGGCTCGGTTGAACTCGGTTCAGCTCGGTTCAACTCGGTTCTTATAGCGGGATTAGCCTTAAATCCAGTCTGCACTGGATAACCTTTTGGTAGGTTTGAGTCTATAGTGGTTTGAGTGACAATGCAAAAATAAACTGAGTCATCTTATACATGTGATTCTCCTTCTCCCTCCTCCCCCAATGGTTGTTTTTTCTTCCTTTTTAAAAATTGTATTAAAACTATTTGAGGATTTACAGTACAGTTTTCCTTCCTTAAATTAGCAAAAAAATTGCCACCAGTGGCAATTTAAGTCAGGATTCAAGTGGGGGCAGATATGTGTATTGGGCTCTGCTTGAAGCCTTAGGCTATAGATTGCTCAACTGTTGTCTGCAACAACTGTTGGCTGGCAACACACAATATAATAAGCCAAAATGAAAAAGGTCACTTAATGCAATGTATTAAATGGTTTTATTTTTCTCAGTCTAATAGCTTTTTAAAAATTCCACATTTGTAAACTATTGTGAAGTGGGGGGGAGAGATAAAAGAGACAGGTAATCTGTATACTATTAAAATTGTCCTGCTGCTTGTCTGCTTATTACCTTCATTTCGCCCAAATGGCAAACATTTTTGAATCAAGGTACCTCAAACTTGCTACGTTAAAGAATCAGTACAGAATCCATGACCCATTACTCCTGTGCGATTGAAATTTGAAAAAAAAACTTCACACAGTTGTATTCCCAAAGCTGGAGACATAGCAGCACTGCGGCAGTTAACTGAGGTCACATGATTGTGATTTACAACACTTTCTGCCAGCTTCCCAAAAGCAAAATCAATGGGGAAACCAGCAGAAAGTCAGAAGTTGCTCTCTTTCCCACTGCTTTTTTGCCTGCCTGTGGACTATCTACTTCTCTGTTTAGGTAAAGAAATACCTTGGAAATATTGACCTAGTGGGTCATGGTTAGTTTAGTATAAAATGCATTTGTCCTGTACACATTCTGGTGAGAGAGCAGTTCTCTCTCACCAGACTAAATCTCTAGTGCCAGTGACAACTCAGATTGGGTTCTGCAACATTATCCTGGGTCATGCATATTTTCCTTTATTTGTCCAGTACAGTTGTAATAATCCAATAATGACCCAATGGCTCATGGATTGTCTACTGCAAATTAATAACAGAGCCATGGTGGAGCAGTGGTTAGAATGCAGAATTGCAAGCTAACTCTGCCAACTGCCAGCAGTTCAGTTGTCAGGTTTCCAAGTGATGGCATCACTGGCTCAAAGTTGACTCAGTCTTCCTTCCTTCCTAGATTGGTAAAATGAAGACCCAGATTGTTGGGGGCAATATGCTGACTCTATAAACTGCTTCAAGAGGGCTGTAAAGCACTATGAAGCAGTATATAGATCTATTGCTATTACAGTGTTCTTTCTGGCAGTAATAAACCTAATCCTGCTTAGGACTCTTAAATAACTAATAGAACCATGAGTTCACAGTCAGTGCTTGAATGTTGACGCGTATTCTGCTGAATCCTTACAGTTGGGTTGCCATAGACGTATTCAATTTCAGATAAGATTGATCCTGAGATAGCCAGACATTTCTTCATCTTGTATCTTTTGGTTTCTAGGTTTTGATTTTTATTTTGGAATACCATATAGCCCTGATATGGGCTGTACTGACACTCCAGGTTATAACCTCCCTCCCTGCCCGGCTTGTCCCAGATGCTCCACAACAGTCAGGTGTGTTTATTTATTGTTTATGAATTTATATCCCAGCATAATCTAGTGACTTTTGGCAGCAGCTCACAGAATATCATGAAAACATAAAAACATTCATAGTATGTTTTGGAATTTCAATTCAAGCACCAAGTCAGAAAATCCAAGCATAATAAAGATTAGTGGGTAATCTTGGATAGCTCGGAATAGGGCAATTTTTTTAAACAAATTAAAAATAAAAATGATAAAAAAGAATGGCACAGATGTAACATAATTGGAACATATTTCAAAATATCTCAGTATTTAACATCTTCCTGAAAACTCTCAATGTATGGACTGTCCTGATTTCCATAAAATAGTTCCATTGGTGCTACCTCTGAGAAGCAAGGCCTTCTAACTATGTTTTCCCTCATTCTGTGGAAATTTGGAACGACACAAAGTTCTCCTCCAATCCACCTAAAGATAGTCCTCATTTAGCAATCATAATTGGGACTAGTAACCCTGTTGTTAAGCAAAGCACTTTCTAAGTGGGAAATTTTTATTTATTTATCAAATTTATTGGCTGTTCACCATACCACAGGGTAACTCTGGGAAGCCAATAAGCTCATGTGATTGTGCTTTCCTTTCCCCACTCCCTTTCCCTTTAAATTCCCAACACGGTGTTGCAATAATTAGAAGAAGAGAATTAATATTTGTATTTTCATTCAATGGAGAGGAAAGCATGACAAGAGAGTAGCAGGCATATGATGGGTAATACAAATTGAAAGGAATGCAGCGATGCCAGCAAACATCTGATGCATTCCCCATTGCGAGTTTACAATATTTTTCCCCTAATTTCTTTATCCTGCAAGTGGGAGAGGACAAACAAAATGGTCAGGCACAGAATAAAAGAGACTGCTTGTTTTCTATTCTTTTTTTTTCCTTCCCCCCCCCCCCCCTNTTTTTTTTTCCCCCCCCCCCCCCACCTGTTTATGCAACCTTTGTGTTCTGCAGAGGGGAACCAAACAAGTGAACCTTAGACAATCTCATCTGTGCTGACCCCTTTTTTCCTATTGTGTGCCTTTTTACTCTCTTATAATCCCCTTTTCTCCAATCTCTGCTCTGCAGAGAGAGAAAAAAGAAAAAATGTGTAACTGGGATGCTGTGAAGGTTATAAATGATGGCGATGATTGTAAAGTTATTTTCACACCACTGTAATTTTGGATAGCTCGGAATAGGGCAATTGGTAAGCAAGATCTACTTGTAGTAGGATGGGTTTATTTAGGTTGAAGAAGTGGTCCTGCAACTTCCAAATCCCAAGCTATGTTAAGCCTAATTATCCTTTCAGAGCAGTTTGTGATAGTTTGAAACTTTGTCATTTGTGTTCCACCCTATCTTTTTCAGTTTGGATAGAGGCTGATTACATTTGCTCTATCCCAGAGCAAATGTAACCTTGGCTCTGTTTTTTAGCTGATTTTGTTGACCAAAGACTATGGGACTACCAAAATAAATAATATTTTTAGAGCCACTTTTGTATTAATCTCTCATTCCATACTCAAGATCTTACGATTTTTTTTTTTCAGTAAACATCAGAAAAACTGCTATCCTGAAATTTCACTTCCTCTTTTTGAAAACCTTACAATTGTCCAACAGCCTGTAAACTTAACTACCTTAGCTGCGAAGTTTACAGAAAAAGTTATTCATTTCATCCATTATGCCAGGTAAGAAAATCTCCATGAACACTGATCTTCCTTCGGTAACATAGCAATGGTTGGCATTGTATAAATTACCCTGTACTCTCACTTATACATCCATCCTTCTCTCTAATGAAGCTCCAAGGAAAAGATTGGAATTTTCCCCTTCCATTGCAAAATCCTCGCTAAACAATCCTAAATTGGGATCAGAATGTCCACTGCTAAATGAAGCAGTTGTTCGGCAAAGCTTCACACGACTACTCCACTTAGCAATGGCAGTTCCATTAGTCCCAGTCCAACTGCTGCTGGCCTGGGATCCAGGTGCTGGGCCGAGTGCAGGGTTCAGAAGCATGTGGCAAACACAGCAAGGGCAGAATCACACCGGTCAAAGGGAGTTTGCTGGACCCAGCTAAGAAGGAAGTAAGTGAATAGGACAGGTTGCTGAGCAAGGGCAAGAGTGAAGACGATGGCTCTCTGGATGGAGATGGAGACTGTTCAGGGTGGATGCAGAAGAGGTGGAAGTGGGACAAGAGCTTCCCAGAGGCCCCTGTTCTGCAGCTTTCATTGGAAAGGGATGATAATCAAAATGTGCCAAATAAATAACATTCGAAGCACATTGAGAAGGGGGAAATGTTAGAAGAAAGCCAGTTTTATTGTGGTTCCTAAGCCCATAGTCTTAGGAGCTGCATTTTCCAGACAGCAGAAACAATCCAGACCTTTTAAATGATTACTGTAAATAAGTAATGATAAAAATAGCTCCAGCTCAACCAAAACAAAATGAACTGACAGGGATGGAAATCATGTGTATACTTATTTAGAGACTATTGATAAACGACAAAAGCAGTTTTACAGTACTAAATATACTTGATAATATATAATTGATTTGAAATCATGTCCTAAAAAGGATTTTATAAATAAAGAAATATTTTTATGTAAATAGTTAAAAAAATAATATGCCAAAATGTGTTCTGGTTTTTAGAACACTAAAAAATATGTCAATCAGTAGAAACAAGCTATATTTATGAAGGGAAGGACCGAAAAGCCCAGGACTTCTAAGAAATGCCTGGAGCTTTACAGTCTTTATGAATGGGTGCCTTCAGAACTGCAACATGTTTGTTCAACCTTACTAAATCATGTGAGTCTTATAATATTTTGGATACATTGAATAGCTGGCTAACTTGAGAATCTTAGTTACATAGAAATTCTAAGCAATTCTGTTATTTAGCAAACTATTGATAAATAGTTTTCTTTGATTTACATTTGACTATTTTGATTGTTCAGATTCATTGAATTATATACTACAGCGCTTTGATATGTTAATATTGCCTCTATCTGCAATAAATATGGATCAGTGGTGAGATTCAAAAATTTTTACTATGTGGGCATGGCTTGGGCATGGTTTGGTGGCTCTGGCTTGTGGGAATGGCAGAGGAAGGATACTGCAAAATCCCCATTCCCTCCTCTCTCCACTTACCTGATTTCCAGCTCTGTTCTCCTGCTCAGGGCAACAAAAGAAGTCCTAGCTAATCAGCTGGGACTCGGGAGGCAGAGAATAGATGGTGCGGGCCAGTTAGAAGTGGGATTTGCCAGTTATAATAATATTGTAGACTTCCAAGTGCAGGAATCCATTTAATCATTGGTTGAAAACTTTTAGTTAAGGGAAATGTTTGGCTGCTCCTAATGTTTTCCTTAACACAAACTCCTTTATTCTTTACTATAAAACAACAGAGAAAGGCCTAGATCTTCTGTGTTACAATCTTGATGAACGGTATCATATTCATCCTCTAGTTTTTTTGCTTTAAGGAAAACAGTTCCATCAGTCTCTTTTCATGAGACTTAATTTTTACTCTTCAGATTATTCTTCTTGTACCTACTCTAGTTTCTCTGGATATTGCAAGGTGTGATGCCCAGAACTAGATACAGTATTTGAGGTAGGACTGAACTTTGCAAATTATTGTGCAACTATTACTTGTGATTTACTTGGAAAGATGCATTTGCCTTGGCAACTACATTATATTACTAATTCATATTTAGATAACAATATTCCAGATCCTTTTCATGTATACCAATTTATTTTTCTTAATTGAATTTATTTATTTCAAGTAAGTTTCCATCTGCTGCTTCCAGTTCACTTCTTTAACCTGTCAAGATCCTTTTGATTATTATTCTATTTCCTCTTCCACCTTGATAACATTCCATGCACCTGATCAGTCAGATCATTATTAAAAAATATTAAATTGTTGAGAACTGAATACTGTTGCATCACATTTATTACCTTACTCAAGTAGTTCATGAGTTTTCTTGAGCAGTTTTAAAGCCAGCTATGCACCACTTACAGACATACCATCTGGCCCATATTTAATTAGCTTGTTAATCAGAATGTATTTTAGTGTTCTAAAAAACAGGATTTTCCCTGATCCCACGAAGAAGGTTGGATAATAATAGCAGGTAGGGCTTAGAAAAAGAGAGCCCCATTCCTAAAAGTCTATTCCTAGAGTGAAACTCAATGTTTTTGTTTTTATTTGATTTTCCTACTTAAATTAAGAACAGGGACTATTTTTTGTAAGGCCTAGTTCTAAAGTCTGGGAATTTTTTGTTTTGTCAAAAATAGCATGAATAGAATAAGGCCTCTTCTGGTTCCAGATAGAGGAATACAGCCTATATTTGACATCAGTGGGAATGGCATTGATAATTCCTACATACTAAAAAAACAACAACCAACCCATCCATCCTGATGTATTTTGCTTGCCTTGTTAATATGCAAAATTCAACTTTTAGTCTTATCAGAGGTGGTAACAGAAAGTTGGTGCAGAAGGCTATTTTATTTTAACTTCAGTAGAACTGAAGTTCCAGTTGTTTGTTTAGCACAGAACTTTGATCTGATTCCAAAAAATGTGCTTCAGAGTATGCAAATCAGCATGTATCTGCAACTTTAAAGCAGCTACATTTTTCCTCAGGATTACTTTCAGGAGTTGCATATAGGTGCTATATTTATGCTGAAGTCCTGCTTGGTTATTAGCAAACAACTGCACAGCACATTAAAAAAAATCAGTTAACAGGACTCTGCTAGAATTGGATTATGTATCCAAGATATTTTCACATAACAACTTCAAAAACCTGGAAAGCTGCCAATGAACTTTTGAAAGTTTCTGACTGATTTTACCATTATTTTAGTTTTGTATTTCAGCACAATTTGTACTCATAGAAGATCAAGGCACTGCACACTTTACTGGGGTTAATGAAAAAGCTTTCCTTTTTAATGAATCTCAGGGGTTATCTTTAATTGGATATTAGGACTAGATCTAACCAGTTAATCTCTTATGCAAGCAGCTGAAACTAATCCAAGAGAAATTCATTTGGGTGGACAAGTTGATACCTTAAAACAGCTTTATACGCTTATATTTTCTTTTTTTTAAATCCTTTTTGTTTTTAGCTTTGAGCAGACTTCGCTATACTAAGGTTTTTAAAAATATTTGTCATATATGTAGTAATTATTGGAAAATTTGTTGTGATTAGCAAATAATTGTGATATTGACAAGAAATGACCAGTCTATTTATATACATATACCAAAATAAAAAGCAACCAAAGAGAAAAGGAAAATCTCAATGAAACTAAAGATACATGTATATTACAATAATTGCATAAAAGTGAATGTTTTTAAATGTGGGAAGCTTTAATTCATTCCTTAAAAACAGTTGCTTTTATGCAATTATTGTAATATATGTATATCTTTAGTTTCATTGGGATTTTCCTTTTTTTCTTTGGTTGTTTTTTGTTTTGGTATATATTATGCAAACGTTGTATAAGGGCACACACACTCATATACACGGAGAAAGAAATTCACAGGAAGGAAAACTATGTTTTGTATTTTGTTATTTTTTATTTTTTCTCTTTTTCTATATTATGGCAGTAAAAATAATTGTAATAGATTAGCAAATTGTTGTAAAGATATGTTTAATGAAGATTGTTCTGTGTCATCTTGGAAATGTTGCATTTGTTTATTTTTAAGGTACATGAGAATATCATATGATAAATTACACAAACACACTCATGTACACAAGCTGTATTTCTGGTCCCGTTTTGCAGCTGTAGTCCCCTCCTTTTTGTTTTGGAAAACCCTGAGGAAGAACAAGACTTCTCTAAGGAAATAAATCTAGCTATATAGGGGGGCATGGGGCTTAGTTACTTAAGGGAGTTCTCATCTCCCCTAGTATTTGCCCAGCCAATTTGATCTGGTAGGGTTAGTGTGCTTTGAGTTCCTTTGATTAAACAATGTCATTTATCAGGGCCCTGGAAGCTTTTCTCCCAGGCCTTTAGTCAGCATGAATGAAATCCTCTTGTATTATGTGGGTTGGGTGTGTTTCCAGTCCAGCTTTTCTCATCTTGTCATCTTTTAATTCTTATTTTTATTTCTTAAACAATTTTTTAAAATGTTTTTACTTGAGAGTTGCCTAGAGTCATTGGGAGTTGCGTGGTTTACAAACTTAATAAATTAATCAATGTACTGGATTGCAATGTATTGGCTTCTATGATAAACAAGAGGGGCTTTTCAATACTTGCACTCCATATGAAGCATTTTTCTTCAAAACAGTACAGCTTGTGTCCTCACTTGTCATTCTGTCTGAAGTTACGACAGTGCTGAGAAAATCACTTTGCAACCCAATATGACCATTTATTACCTTCTCAGCATCTTTCTGTCATGCAATCACCATTACAGTCAATATGCATTGTCCTATGTCTGACATGGGTTTTTTTTTCTGTTTCTCATCTTACAGAGCAGAGTTTGAAGGGGAAGGGATTGCAAGAAAATAAGCTGTTAGCTCTTCTACATTTTGAAAACAGTGTGATTGTGCCAGCAGCAGAAAAGGGTCAGACCAAAAAAAATATTGCCTACAGAAATCACCTGCTTTTTTTCTCATGTTCTTTCATAGATCAGAGAGATTGGAAAGGAAGGGATCTCAAGAGAGTGGACAGCATAGCCTGTCCACAACTCCTAGGCATGGGCTGTTGGCACAATTTTATTCTATTCAGTGTGTGCAAGACAGCAAGCCAGACACTTGAACTTTCCAAAGGACAGGAAAGTGTTTAGAAGGCAAACAAAAGCTGAAGTGTGAAACTGTGTAGTCTTGTCTCTTTCTAGCTGGAAAGCATAATCACAGTCACATGATTTCTCACTTAGCGATCATTTTACTTAGCAGCAGAATTGCTGATCCAAATAAAGCAAAGATTACTCCTGAGCAGTTCTTTATCCAGGCTTGCACAACTGCTTCATAAACTGTTCCTGTGTTTCTGCATGCATGTCAGTCACTTTCCTTCATGTTTTTCTTAGTGAGACAGTATGTGGAGGCAGCTGAGCTCAGTTAAAGTGCAGGCTGGAAAACAAGATATAGCTGCTTTAATGGTTCTAGTAGAGATGGTTTGTGTGTATTTCTGCATGTTGTGAAGGAGCTCTTTTAAAGGATTTGCACAGTCCTAGGTGGAAGTGCTTTTCTTGAGGGCTCTCCATGAAGATCTAAAATTCCTCCTAAAAGCTGCTCTCCTTTGATATTACATTGCTTTCTTTAGAAGTGGGAAGTACCCATCCCAGGCCTTTGTGGTCATAGAACCAGAAAATTGTATCAGCCAAATCTTTCTGTTCTATGTCCATGTATACATGGCCATTTTTCCAAGGAGAATGATGAAATAGATAGCAATACAAGAGGAGAGATAAGAATGCAAGGATTATTTCTAAATGGTAGTCTTTGACATAGCAGTTGTGAGCATAACAGTGACATTCTTGCACTGTTGAGCTTCACGTGCAGTAAATATTAGCTCAATGGGAGATGCAAAACCCTGATGCAGAAATGGGGATACAACCATGATGGATCCACAGAATGTGACTGCGGGGAGGCTCCCCAGACAATGGAACACCTATTAAACTGCACCCTGCTACCACAACCCTGTACATCACATGATCTCCACGATTACACCCCATGTGCCAGAGCCTGTGTTCTACAATGGCTGGGAAAAGTGTAGCGACACGAGAGAAGAAAATTACCTCAGTTAACCATTCCACACTCTACTTTTAATTGGAAAGATTGATTAGTCCACATACAAAGAATACATGGATAAATTTGACATCAGAAATTCCAGTATCTAAAACCAATGGAAAATATTTTCAGTATCCCAGAAGATAGCGTTGCACTGGTTTTAGATAGATTTTGTTATAAAATACTTGATATAGGATTCATTAAGAAATTAAATTGTATTGTTTATGGATCATATCTCTTTGTATATAAACTCACACACACATTCAGTCTTGTTTCTGCACAATACTGGAGGCAGATGAGCAACCTTTTTTTTCTACAAACATTTATGCACTGTAATAAATCTAACATTTAAGATGCCTCAACATTCTTTGCTGATTTGTCAAAGAGGATTTCTTTATCTTCCATTCTTGCCAGATCCTCTTCTTTCCTGGTAAATATATGAAGGTTGATGTAACAGTTGTTATTTTAATGCAAGTGATTTATTATAGTATTGAAAGAAACTGCTTTACGTAGCAAGTCAGCTATAAATTAGTGCATAATAGAAAATGAAGTTATTTGCTAAATAATAGCAGGGAGAAGTAAACTTGTTCCATGTGTAGGTCCTGGGGAAAAGCCATTTCCTGATAGGTAAGTGAGGGAGTTTAAGCCCATGTCACACTGCACCAACGGATGCAAAGAGGATGTCAAACGGACAAAAAAGCTTGCCATCATTGAGTTAACGCGATGTACTCGACTGCCTCCGTTTTGCTTCCTCTCTATCGTCCAGCATCCGTTTATTGACGTTTATCGCTCAGAAAGTTTTGAGCTTGCCAAAACCATTTGAGCGGAAAATGTATCCAATGCATCCGTTCTGCATCCTCTTAGGCTACGGGGGACATCCATTCTGCATCCATTACGCATTGCTATATCGCTAGGCATCGCTGTGCAATCTGCACAACAAATAACAATTCCTTCCAGTGGTAAACGGACGCAGGGAGAAGCAGAACAGACGCGCAGCATTAGTAGCACGGATGGAGAAAGGATGAAAGCGGATGCAGCTCATCCGCTCTGCATGCCCGCTCATGCATCCTCTACGCATCCTCTGTGCATCGCTCTGCATCCACTCTGCATCCTCTACGCATCCGCTCTGCATCCTCTACGGCTCCTCTATACATCCGCTCTGCATCCTCTATACATCCGCTCTCGTGTCCTCCCCACGTCCGTTCCTTTCCGTGTTATTCCACTCTGCTTAATGCAAATTTTTATGCCCTTCTTGCGATAAGCGGATATAACAACGGATGGAACATTTTGCTCATCCGTTGTGTCCTTTTTGCATCCGTTGGGCAGTGTGACATGGCCTTTAGATCTGGATTTGTACATCTTGTCGATCTATTCTTTGTTTTGATCGATTGAATCTGCTATCAAGTCATTTTTGACTCTGAGTAGTAACCACATAGATTTCCTCTATGGTGGTCTGTCTGAAACCTGGGTCTTCTAATGGTACACCCTTCAGTACTGAAACTGGCATCCATCTGCCTTACTATTGGTCATCCATTTCTTATCTTTCCTTCCACCATTTCTAGCATTGGACTGTTTTCAGAGAGGTTTTCCCATTCTTTGTTTATCCTGAATTTATTGATTAATCAATTAATGAGAAGTGAGCAAAAGTCTAGCAGCTCTGAGTTTTAGTGGGCATTAAAGATTCAGAGGGTATGTGAGCAAAGGAGAGTTTGACACAGTGTATGGGAAAAGTAGCTCACAAAATCACACCTGGACAAAAATCAAGGGTCTTTCTTCATTAACCCTGAAGAGAAAAAGTGGTGCACTTGCATTTAATTCAGGATGAATAATTCAGAAATAGCTATGTTTCAAGAAAAGTAATTCTTTTAGCCAGAAAGTCACACTGGTAGCATTGTCTGTGGGAGGAATAAAAACAGACAAGATGGTGGAATTTGTATTGCAATTGTATTGCCTTGCTCTATGTATAAAAGGAGCTTCCTGCCATCTTGCCTTTTTTGACCCTTACCCCCTCTTTCACAGATGCCACTGCACATTGAAGAGGAAAAAAATAAAATAACAATGGTGACATTTAAGATCACACTGTAACTTATCACCTTGTAAGTAAACAGTATATGTAGTCCTTAACTTAACATGTTCATTTACTGACCGTTCAAAGACATAATGGGCCTGACTTATGACTGTTTTTCACACAGCAACCCCATGGTCATATGATCAAAATTCAGATACTTGGCAACTGGTTCATATTCATGACCATTGCAGTGTGCCAGGGTCATATAATCACCTTTTGCAATCTTCTGACAAGCAAAATAAGTGGGGAAATCAGATTCATTTAATAACTGTGTCACTAATTGAACAACTACAGTGATTAATTTAACAACTGTGGCAAGAAAGATTATAAAATGGGGCAAAATTCAGTTAACAACTTTCTCACTTAGCAGCAAAAAATTTGGGCATAAGTCAAGAAGTGAACAAATTGTACTTCCAAATCAAGCAAGCGTTGTAATGCAGTGGTTTATTTCTCTTAATCCTTTATCAGCTCATGCATTCTCAATGGCTAGTGTCTATGGAAATTTAATTTTTTATTGGAGCTGCCCAGAGTTGGTTGAAAGATCAGTGGTTATATAAATATAATAAATAAATAATAAACAAACAAAGTAACAACCACTGCTTCTTACATTGCAGCAGGTAGTGACTGTGATCTGTGCTCAAAGTGATGAAACATATATACCGGTAGATGTGGGTGCTCTAAACTCATTAGTATCTCAAGAGCTGCAGCGTTCTTAATGCAGTTGAGTTTTTGAATTGATGCAGATATTTAAAGAATATTATGAACCCTGCTTGAAATAGAATTCTATTCCGTAATGATTTCTTCAAAAGATTTCTCAGCTTTATTCCTAGCCCACTTGTGCTTCCCACACTTCATATCCTTTCCCAAATGTAACCATACTAAGCTTTCCTAAGAAGAAAAGGAAAGAAAGATTTATACTTTTGTAGCTTTTAAAGGGCTTGGAGGTTAAGAAAGTTGTTAACTTCCAAGAAGGTCAAGAAAATATTGATCAGATTGTTTTTCTCTCTTTCTTTCTCCCCTCCCCCCTCTCTCTTTCTTTTTTACTCAAAAATATAACATTCCCTGTCTGTCCTACAGAATGAGATAAACTGGGGAGCAATGTTAACATTTCAGTACAAATTAATTAATATTTCCTGACCTGACAATTAAATATAAACCTTTGCAAGGCTAACAATTTTTCTAATACATTTCAGTGACCCAAAATTTTGTAAGTGAGCAGGAAGAAAGGACCACATTGTTCAACTATTTCTCTTAGTGACAAAACCCGGGAACAATAAAAATAGAGGAACGGTTCAACTTTCTTGTTCAATCTTTGACCTCAAAGTTACAACATTATGAGGCCTTGGGCGATTTCTGCAAGTTGGAGTAATAGCACTATTACTGTATGATAGACATCTTGCTGGGAATAATAAATTCCTGCTTCTTCCATCTACTCTGCCTAGGGGCTGCTAACATCAGGCACCATTTTGCTGATGCAACCACTAGATAATGCTCATTGACTTCTATTTTAAAATATGTATGTATTTATAAAAATGGAAAATTTTAGACAGTTCAGATCATTAAAACCTGCAAGATACCTGTTCTATGAGCTCTAGTGTAATTTCAACCATTTTTATTCTAAATGTAGATGCGTTGTTTTACATCTGCAGCATTATGCAAAACTGCCTTAATGCCCACTGCCAGAAAAACTTCCTGATCTATATATTTTATGTAGAAAGGACATAGCAACAGCCTGTGACTGGTTTTTACTGGTTTTTAAAAATGTGCTTGCTTTAATTGTATATTGAAGAAGGGCTGTCATTAGGAAGTCCTCCAAACTTTTTCCTAGAGTTCAGCTCTTGTGATATAGAAATCAGTGAGGTGAATTCCAGAAGTTACACGTGATATGGGATTATAGAAATGTTGATATTTATTTATAAAATTTATAGGCCACCCATTTTACCTCAAGGTAATTCAAGGTATAGTTAAAGAATAAAAAAAGAGGGAGGAAATGGAAGGAATAGGATGGTAACTACTTGATAGAGAGAAAGAGAAGGAAGTCCTAATTCTATTTTTTTTAAGCTTTCCTTTGATTCTTTATACTTTGATTCTATTTAAAATTCTGATAAAAATAAAAAGAAACAAAAGTGTGGGTCAAAGCTGTATGGATCAATCTTTTTGTTTAAGAAGATTGGGGAAGAAAAGTGACATTGTACAACTCTTGCTTCAGCCTCTGTGAAAGAGACCAAACAGGAGTGGTGCTGAGAGAAACTGTTCCTGTGTGTTGTTTCAGGGAAATGAAAAGTGATGACAAATTTCAGTGCAAGAGGGGGAAATTATTCCTGTCAGCCTTTTTTTTTTAAATCAGTTGCTCAACTGGGTGGAGGCTTATGTTGCAAAGTGATTCTCAGAGCTGTGAGATGACAACAGAGGACAAACAGTGCAAACAGAAGAATCCCAGAAAATGCTAAAACAAGCTGTTTTTCCATTCATCCCAGTAAAAAGTAGCAACAGTTCCAGCCTTTGGTTTCCCAGTATTTGTTCGGTCATGTATGATGTCGTATACATCATTTGATCCAACTTGTATAGCCAAGATAGAAGTTTGTAACAGCCAATTGGGAAATTATCAAGTATGGAAAGAAAAGGGAAATTATTAAATACGGAGAGAATAAAGGCATTAACTGTATTTAATTTTAAATAAAATAAACAATCCAATTTCATTTTTGCTTATCATTGCTCAATTCCAAGCCATGGTTCCTCAACATATAAAAAGAAAATCTAGCTTTGATTCCTAAAATTTTGCACATATCTGCTTTAATGTATCTTCTAATTAAATATGAATTAACAATAATTTCTTCCTGAGGAAAATGCAAGAATTTCGTTATCTCCAGTTTACAGATATACCTTTATAAATTTGTATTGTAATTACTGTCATTTTTAAAAATGTAAGTTGCTCGGAATCACTTGGTCACCTTTTTATGACTAAATGCATGCAAGGAAATCTGATATGAACAAGTTTAGGAAATGAGATAAATGAAAGTTTGATAGGAAAGGAGATTTGCTTAAGAAACCAAAGAAAAGAAAATACAGAAGTAGAGGCAGTTTTCGACTTATGACCACAATTGATCCCAAAATTTATGTGGCTAAGCAAGATAGTTGTCAAGTGAATTGCACTTGATTTTGCTACCTTTCTTTGCCACATTTGTTAAGCAAATCACTGAAGTTGTTAAATGAATTGTACAGTTGATAAACAAACCTGATTTTCCCCATTTTCTTGGCTTGTTGGAAACCAGCTGGGAAGATTATAAATCGTGATCACCTGGGACTCTGCAACTGTCAATAAATACAGTCTGGTTGCCAAATACCTGCATTTTGATCACATGACCACAAGGATGCTACAACGGTCTTAAGTGTGGAAACTGGTCATAAGTCACTTTTTCAATGCCTTTGTAACTGAATGATCAGTAAATGAATGGCTGTAAGTCAAGGACTACCTATACAACTGTTGGAATTTTAGACAGTTGCTGTGTGAGACTAGTTTACCACTAGTAATGGTAGGTGTAATAATTCTGCGCAAGAATGTTGCTCCTCTACAAAATTAACTGTTGCAAATCTTTATTTTATTTCGTTTTCCAGCCAGAAAGGCTTTCCTTTCTTCTTATATCTTGCTCTGGCTCATATGCATGTGCCTTTGGTTTTGTCTGAGGCATCTTGGAATCCATCTTGCCAAGATCCCTATGGAACATACTTGAAGGAAATGGATGCCTTGGTGGGACAGATCAAGGATGCGGTTGACAGCACAGCAAAGGAAGATACATTCCTCTGGTTTACAGGTGAAATCCACAAGTCTTAAAGTTGCCAGGTTTGGGGACCCCTGTCCTAGAGACTTATTTTGTCATATACTCAATCGGTTCTAAGAGCTTTAGAGAGAAAAAAGATGGAGATTGATTCAGGAAGGCCTCAGCTCCTGCCCTCCAAATGAATCTCTGCTAATAAAAATGTTGTACCTTAGGAATTCATGGAACAAATTTAAAAGTTGCTGTAATAGAATGGAGGAATATTTTTCTGTGTGCTTGTACTTGTTGTACTTGCAAGAGCTTAAACAACTTTATCCATTGCTAGATTTAGTCATAAACTATCAGAAATGGTTTTTAAACCAATGGGACATCCAGCTGAATAACAATACTTGTTATTAATGTTCAGATGAATGTACTGGAACTATAATTTTTTAAATTATTTTTTTTATTTGATTTTTAATACAAACAATCCATCTTCCATTAACTGGTGTGTCATCTGGGTACAAATATCTTGTGCAATAACAATTAGAGTTTACAGCCTTATTCATTACATCAATATTAATTCTCTTAATACTGATATACATTATATATCTAATTATTATAACAATCCTCATCTTAACGTATTTAATTCTATTAACATATTTTCTATATTTCACTAATCATGTTTTGTTTCTAACTTTCATATTTATTCTCTAGCCATCGATAAAATAGTTTTCATATCATATAATATTCAGTTTGTTCCTTCTCTTTAATTGCAAGTGTTAACTATTCATTTCTGCACATTCTAATATTTTCCTGATCACATTCTTATCAGTAGGAATGAAACTATCTGACTAGCGGGGCCAGTCAGAGGTGGTATTTGCCAGTTCTCCAAAGTACTCAAAATTTCCACTACTGGTTCTCCAGAACTGGTCAGAACCTGCTGAATACCACCTCTGATGAGTTGTCCTGAGCCTTCTACTTAAGGAACTGGACAATGCCTCCTCCTTTTAACTTCAATAATCATCCAGTGTCACATGGTCTTGGATAACCCATCAAGTCTTGATTTCTATTGAGTAAACTTATTTTCTCCACACAGCTGGGCTCCTATCTGAAAAGAGAAATCAGCACACAAGTTCTGCTTTTATAAAAGTGCTTTTTTGTTTTTCTATAATAAGCCAGAGCAAGGGTTTCAGATTCAGTGTAAATTTGAGTAACTGATTGAGGGCATAGCATACAGTTCTGTTCTCCTTTGAATCTTAAGAATCCTTGCTTCTTCTGAACTTACAACATTTACATAGCTGTAGCTAAGTTTTAGCCATGAAGCAGATGAGGTGATAGTTCTAGATTGTTCTCAAGAAAACCTGTGTGGTATAGGTTAACCTTGGCAGGTATTTTTTCTTGTCACCAGATTTAATGTGGGAGATGAACAGGCTGCCCAATTTACTTACAATTTTAAAGGGGTTTTGCACATAACAGTACCCCTTTATGAAGTTTGTGCACCATAGGCATTGTTTCCGTGAATGAATTCTTCAATTCTAGCCAAAAACACAAATCTTGTCACCTTTGACTAATAATTAAGCACTTCATTCAATAAGAACAAAATAGCCAGTTCTGAAGTCTGCTGTTAATGAATTGTTTTCTCCCAAGTGGGGGAAGTAAAACATGGTTCATTAAATTCCAAGGCAAACTCTTTCTTATTATTGTTTTGTCTCCCGATCCTTAAGAATTATTCAAGTGGCAAATAGTTTTCCTCCTCACTCAGGAAAAAAGTCTCTCTGCAAGTTGTTTTCCATGTTTTGAGGGGAAAAATGCTAATCTTTTAAGAGTTTGTCTGTAATTGTTCTGCTTCACAGCCCTGTTTAGATTCCTCTTGAAGGAAAGGGACCCATTTGCTATTCAGTATGGTTTGGCAGTCAGGGTTTCTTTCAAAAAAATACACAAATTTCATGAAAGAAATTTTTATTAAGCTCATTCACTGTTGTGCATCATCTAGATACACTCTTGTGAGATGATCAGCCATATAACTATGACAAATATTTTTTAACAAAATAAAATCGATATAAATATTAGAAAAGAAAGAGTGAAAATAAGAATAATGAGTAAGTAGAATAGATGTAAATGTAAATAGAAGAGAAAAAACAAAAAAATGTTCAGATCAATACTGTAATTTGTCAGCTATAAGTGCTGAGGAAAATAATGAACACAAGAAGGGGCGACCAACTGTACATAATAAGAATTTCCACATTAGCCCTATGTTACTTTGCAGGAGAATATGTCAGCTCTGTTTGGTATAGGTCAAAAACATGCAAACAGGAAAAGATGGGAAATGGGTTGAACTAATAATCATCTGGAAAAAACCCACACTTGCTGGGGAGGCTGTGAACTCCTGAGTCATTCCAGATCCTGGCCCAGCTCAGGATTTGAAGACTATTCTCTCAGCCTCAATAGTCCCTTGTAAAGCATCCTTTAATTTTTTATAAATTAATATTTCAAGTAGGATACAGGTAACCTTTGCTATTTATTTTTCCATCAGCCAATAGATTTGTTTGGCCAACTTGATCTTATCCCCATGTTTTGCATAATCACCATGCTTATTTGTTAATATTTGTTCAATGAAAGTTTAGATTGCAGGCACCCATTTTGTTTCTGCAATCTAAACGTTTATTTTAGAATTGTACCTACAATGACACACTTTATTTTGGCGGGTCAGGGATTTCAACAAAAAAGTGATGGATTTCCTTTGTTTTCTCTGAAAACATTTTTGAGACTATATTAAAATTCCTGCATCAAGGAACAGGTGAATCCCTGCAGGGATGGAATTCTTTGGTCTTGTATATCCTTTATAATCTTGTACAGTGGTGCTATTCTACCGGTATGGCCCAGTTCTTGGAAGCGCCAAAGATCAGCTGAGACCGAACTGGTTCTCTCTGAGGAGTTGTTATTGGGCCCACCCGGGCTTCCACACTGATCTTTATTCCCTGCTTTTGAACCGCAGTTGCTTTGCGTGGCACAGCAGATTGCTGCGTGTCAGCTGTTGAAGCTACAGATATTGCAGGTGGTGAGTAGGAAAGCCTCTGCACGTGAACAAAGTGTGTGTTTGGCGTGTGTACAAAGTGCGCCCACCAAGACACACCCACCAAACCAATGGTAAACCTCTTTGAAACCCACCACTGATCTTGCACCTTCCTTTCCAGTTTCACATAACCCATTTGATTGCATCAGAAAAAGAAGCTTGATGAAGCATGATTAATCATATGTAATTGTTAATATAAATAATATTCAGTTGAAAGAAATGGAAACTACACTCTTTGGCCCTTCAACCATAACCTGGCTGTAGCTACTCGTACTGTTTCCAATGAAAGACACCTTCCTGTTCTGCTTATCAACAAGGTCTCCTCTTATCTTTCTAGGGGACAATGGTCCTTGGTCTGAGAAGTGTGACTATGCAGGAAGTGTTGGTCCATATACAGGGATGTGGCAAAGAAAAAAAGGTAACGTCGCTTTTTAAAAGTTCTCTTCAGCTTTTCTGAATAGAAAATTTGGATTGCATTTTCTTTTTTTCTTTTTTTTTTTACATTTTCTTTCTCAATCTGGTAGCTCCTATTTCTTCTTTCGAAACATGCTTTGCTGGGCATATGGCTGCATGAAATTAGAGGGCTATCCAGTTTTGCCCCCAGCAGTCATTCATGAAGAAGAGTCAGCGTCGGAAAGTTGCCTATGTGATGTTCACTCTTTCAAACATGATAAAGAAATGTTATGTTTAATATTATTATTAAACATTTATATTTTATGTAACATCAAAAATAAACTTTTATGGTTTATAGCCGCTTTTATTATTTATTCATGCTATTGAGATTGTATTTAACCCTTAGATTATTTTGTCAGCAGCATCAAGTTTGAAATGAGGATCCCATTTTTCATGGTTTCTCACACACTTATTTTTCATGGTTTAAAATGCTGTCATAATTGAACTTTGCACACTTCTATTAGAACAGGGACTAATGTCCTCTCAGCTCAGACAGCAAAGGAAGAGGGACAGTTATTTCTGCTTACGCAGACAGGAAGGTGCAGCATAAATGCTGATCTTTCCTGGTTTTGTATCTGATACCCTTGGTGTGTAAGTCTGTGAGCGAGTACGCATGAACTGATGCCCTTAAAGTCATACTCCCCCAGTTACTGTATGAGAATAGCAGTAGCTGGCTTTTTCACATCTGTTTCCTGTCCATTTCCAAATATAGAAGGTAAAAAAGACCGTGGCAGAACTCCTGCAGAGGAAGTCCCAAAGTTTCTTTTCATTGTTTAAAAACTGTTCTATAGTTTTTAAAAGATTCTATCTCGACACATGATATCATTTCATCCACGCAAATGAATGTCTGAGATTGGCAGCCTTTGCTTTTCCAAAATAAAATCTATGTCATAAAAATAATTAATTCATTTGAGCTTATTGCAAGCCGTCTGCTCCATTAGGAGTCTTTAAAAATAGATTGGGAAAATTCATAGAGAAATTTCCACAGCATCAAGGTAGTGCCTCACTGTGGGTTTTATTATTATTAGGATAATTATTGATGTTTGTAACAGACCAGTGTGAGAGAATAATTCATGTCAGCAGTGAATAAAACTGAAATAGCGGTCGGCTAATTTGCTAGCCTTTTTTATCTGTATATCAATAGTTCTCTGGAATCTTAGATGTCTTTTCATAAGCTTTTTCACTAGAAGCAATTTTTAAAAATTAATTATTTTTAAATCCCAAATCAAATTTACAACAGATTGAAATGTTGAATAAAATGCAATATGCAAAATGAACAGAGGTGGTATTCAGCAGGTTCTGACCAGTTCTGGAGAACCGGTAGTGGAAAATTTGAGTATTTCAGAGAACTGGCAAATCCCACCTCTGACTGGATATTTTACAGTATCCTCCCCCTGCCACGCCCACCAAGCCACGTCTACAGTACCAGTAGTAAAAAAAAAATTGAATCCCACCAATGAAAATGTAGCACATCGAAATGATGGAAAAGGTTTTAAATGCAGGGAAAATATAACTCGAAAATACTGTCAGCATAAATCTCATAGAAAGAATGCAAATTAAAAAAAATAGAAGGGGAGGAGAAGGAGGAAACTGTATTGATTATCAATCAGAATAGAGCTGGAAGGGACTTTGGAGAACTTCTAGTCCAACCCCCTTCTTTTTCACTTCCACGTCAGTCTAAGAAATGAGATAAAGTTTCAACACTCTGTCTTATTATAGCTGTATAATTCAGTTCTTAAACTGTTATCTTTCCTGAAGATACTAGTTATTTTCCTGCTTTTTTTGTACACAAGGATCTAGAAAAAAATGAATCTATTCATAAGAAGGGAGACCTTCATTAAGAAATACTAAAAATATTTCCTTGAGAAAACCCCACCACCACCCATGTCTTTTTGGAATTGAAAGTCTTACATATATGAAATAATTCTCTACAGCTTCTCAGAGAATCTTGAGCAGTGTTTGGAAAAGAGTAACATCTGAAATTGGTCTGGAAATATCTCCTTTGCTGCTAATTTTCCATTTTTGGTTTTTCAGTTTTTCTCCTGTTTCTTTCAAGGGAATATTTTGTTTCTGTCATCTGTCAGATTTTCCCTGGAATCTTTTTGTAATTTGTAATTCGATGCAGTAGAGGAATTGAATTGCCTTTATTGAAACAAATGCCAGAATATGAATTCTTTCTGTTCCACAAAGACTTGTTCCAGAAAATGGCTCTATTTGAGCTTATCTATCTATCTATCTATCTATCTATCTATCTATCTATCTATCTATCTATCTATCTATCTNNNTCTATCTGTCTATCTGTCTATCTATCTATCTATGCGAAAACGCACTCATGCGACATCACAAAATCTCCAGAACTGTAAAGCCTACAAACTTGAAATTTGGCATGTTTGTTCCTCTTGGCTTCTAAGTGCTTACTAAAAAAGGATTTTTCAAATTGACTATCACAGCATTAGTATTTCCCATATTATTATTAACACGCTATGATGCTAGCATTTGATATTCTTTGTGCTTCAGGACAGTGCATGAAGGAAAGATAGGTCAATTTTTCAATTGACTGCCATTTATTTGAATTCAAGGCATTTGGAGGGGGGAGGGGAACTAAACTGAGTTTGTTTCCTTTAGCCCACTTTTCAGTGGAGAACCTTTAGAGCAAAACTAGAGTGTATTCATTGTTAAAACTGAGTCAGTGCTTCCAGTTGTGAGCCTCATAAAACCTGGCTTTTGTTGAGAGAGAAATCAAACAATTTCATGACAGGCATCTGAAAGAAACCAAGCTGGGTGAGCTAAATCTTTTTACTCCAGGAAAAACAACAATTGTAATGAAGGGATATTCCTTCGGGACTCAGACATTTGAAATTACACAGTGACAAGGCAACAATTTTCCATGTCTGCTATGGGCACAACAAATAATCATTTTATAATAAAGTTTCCTTCAAGTTGACCTCAGTTTCTGGCACAGTTTTGGATATTTTCATGTATTTATAGTATCATAGCAACACAGAACACCTTTTTTTTTTATTGTCCCCCACTTGGGATATCCCGGCAGCTTAGAGGATGAACTTGCCCATCTTAACTTCTGATGCTGCAACATTCTCAGGTCCTTTTATAGCAGCTTAAGTACAGGTAGTTCTCGACTTACAACAGTTCATTTAGTGACTGTTTGAAGTTACAATGGCACTCAAAAAGGGACTTAGGACCATTTTTCACACTTACAAGTATTGTAACATCCCTATGATCATGTGATAACAATTCAGATGCTTGGCAACTGATTCATATTTATGACAGTTGCAGTGTTCCGGGGTCACGTGATCATCTCTGGCAACCTTCTGACAAGCAAAGACAATGGGGAAGCCAGATTAATTTTACAACCGTGTTACTAACTTAACAACTGCAATGATTCACCAAACAACTATGGCAATAAACATCGTAAAATGGAGCAAAACTCACTTAACAACTGTCTTGCTTAGCAATAGAAATGTTAGGCTCAGTTGTGGTCATAATTCAAGGACTCCCTGTACAGTACAAATTGAATTAGCCTAAGTAGCAAAGACATATTTTGTGGTTTTGTGCCAAGAATAACCTATGAGGAGATGATGATGATGATGATGATGATGATTGATGATGGAGGAGACATAGCTGTCATTGAAAAGAACCATGTCTCATTTCTTAATATAACCATCCCAAAAAGACAGTGATGTTGAAGACACAGTATTGGAAAAGTTGACAAAATAACAATACTTAGAAGCAAAAGATCACAAATTTTGCAAAAAGTGGTATTGGGGCAGTAGGTGCAAAATAACCATGAGTGTTTAGAAAGAAATTGGATTGTCTACATTTGAAATAATTTACAACCACCAAATTACTAATAACAGCATAATTGATTATGTCATCCATTATTAGATACAGGTAATCCTCAACTTACGACCACAATTGAGCCCAAAATTTCTGTTGATATGGGAGGTAGTTGTTAAGTGAGTTTATGTCCCATTTCACAACCTTTCTTGCCACAGTTGTTAAGTGGAACCACTGCAGATGTTAAGTTAGCAACACGCTTGTTAAGTGAACCATTGACTTTGCTTGTCAGAAGGTCTCAAAAGGGGATCACATGACCCTGGGAAACTGCCGCTGTCATAAATATGAGTCAGTTACCAAGTGGCTGAATTTTGATCACGTGACTTTGGGGATGCTGCAATGGTTATAAGCGTGAAAAACAGTAATAAGTCACTTTTTCCAGTGGCTTTGTAACTTTGGTCACTAAACAAATGGTTGTAAATTGAGAGCTGCCTGTATTACATTTACGGCTGCAAGCCCTTCAGTAGGGTTCAAATCATGAAGAAGAAAACCAGCCAACATCAGCTATGAAGCGTGATAAATAGAAATAGGAAAGCCTCATTCAGAAAACTTTGAGTTCTAGTGTGTGGTTTGAATAAAACTTGGGTACTTCTTAGTAGCTTTCTTGGCAATAGCTGAAATGGTTTGGCATACTGAGCCACGATGGCGCAGTGGTTAGAGTGCAGTACTGCAGGCTACTTCTGCTGATCACCGGCTGCCAGTACTTTGGCAGATAGAATCTCACTAGGCCAAAGGTTGACTCAGGCTATCATCCTTCCGAGGTGGGTAAAATGAGGACCCAGATTGTTGGGAGCAATAGGCCTGACTTTGTAAACCACTTAGAGAGTGCTGTAAAGCACTGTGAAGCGATATATAAGTCTAAGTGCTATTGCTATTACCTTTTTCCAAGCCTAACCTTCAACCCTTGGATTTGTTGGTGGTTTTCCATCCAAGTATTCAACAGATTCAACCCTGATTAATAGCTCAACTCAGAACAGCTAAACACCTCTATCTTAACTGGGGAGTAACAGTATTGGTGGGAATAACAACAAAAACACTGTTTCTGTAATTGTTATTCTTTGCCCTTCCAAAAGCCAAGTTGATCTTCTCAAAGTGGTTTCTGGTATACCACTAAACTTCTATTTAAATTTTTGGATTTTGGTTATCATTCCCATCTCCCCACTCCCTATATTCGTGGGCTTCCACGTGGGAGGACAAAGCCTGCAGGAGATTTTTGTATGTGCGTGCACATAAAGACAGGACTTTAGTCATAATACATGCCACCACTTGCAAGTTCTGTATTTTCGCACCCCACCCTCTGAGACTTGTCGCTATCTGCACTGCATCAAACAACAATAGGTCACCTAGTTCAGGTACTATAAGTGAGGGCAGACAGGTTGGGTCACACCTCTTTTTTCCAGTACCTCATTACTTGTTCCTCCCTGCTTAATATCTGCTGGAGAATTGGTTTTATTGCTGCCCGCATAAATTCTACAAGCAAAATCATTAGAGTAAGAACTGTTTGAGAATAATTGATTTTTAAAAAATCTAGATTTATGAGAGAATAGAAGGGTAACTCCTCAAATTTAGAGGTGGCATTAAGCTGTCAGAAATAGTCAATATCCCAGAAGACAAGCTCAGAATCCAAAATTATCTTGACAGACTTGAAGGTTTTACACTTTAGGCAGGAAAAATTAAAGGTACAAGTACAGATTAGGTGAAACCTGGCTCAAAAACAGTAACGGTAAGAGGGACCTTGGAGTCCTAGTGGACAATCCCTTCATCCTGAGCTAGCAATGTGTGGGAACAACCAAAAAAGCTAATACAATCCTTGCTTGTATAAACAGAGGCACGGAATCAAATTCAGGTGAAATGGTAATACTGCTTTATAAAGCTTCCGTAAGGCCACACCTAGAACACTACATCCAGTTTTGGTCATTACTAAAAACATTACTAAAAAGATGTTGAGACTTTGGAAAAAGTGCAAAGAAAAGCAACCAAGATGATTAAAGGCCTGGAGACTGAAACATATGAAAAATTATTGTGGAATTTGGCTAGCATAGAGGAAAGGGTAAGGGGTGACACGATAGCAGTATTTCAGGGTTTGAGGGGCTGCCACAAAAAAAAGGGAATCAGTTTATTTTCCAAAGCACCAGAGAACAGGACAAGAAACAATGGATGGAAACTAATCAAGGAGAGAAGCAATCTGGAATTAAGAAGCAACTTCCAGGGAAGACAATTAACCAGTGGAACAGCTTGCCTTTAGAAGTTCTGGGTGCTTCATCATTGGAGGTTTTCAAGAAGAGACTGGACAACCATTTGTCTGAAATGGTATGAAATGTTTGAACAGGGGGTTGGTTGGGCTAGAAGACCTCCAAGGTCCCTTCTAGCTCTATTCTCAAATGCTAAAAGAAGGGTCTAAGTTGTCATTTATCTGAATGCCAGAAGTAAGGTTGTGGTTGCCAAATTTTCAATTGTCTGCTAGGGTTAGACTTTCAATCTGCTTCATGCTGTGAAAAGCTATTACAAATTTTTGTATATCAGGATGCTTTAGAGTTTAGAAGATGTAAGTCCTAGCCAAATTGTTTTCTGCTCTGTTGCTCAACCATAGATGAAGGGAAGTGAATGCTTTTTTGGGTGGGGGAGGAATGAAGTTTGCCCATTGAGGAGGTGAGCCAAAGACCCTTCAGGGAAAATTGGATTAGTCTGATCCGTTTCCTATGTTTCTGTGTGAAGAGGCAGCGGGGAAATTGCCTACAGTGCCAGCAGGAGGGATGATTTTTTAAACAAAAGCAGTTATGCCAGGTGTGTCATTATATAAATGTATTTGCAGTCTGATAGAACAGTTTGTTCAATAAACATTTCCAAATTTTGTTACATAAACGGAGTATAGGCACACCCTGCTTCATCCCCAACTTGACATCTGGACCTGGAAGCAAAGCTGAATTGTCTTGAAATTTGTGGGAAGTGTTTTTTTTCCCCCATTCATGTAGATTTGCTGACACAGTTCTTCAAATCTCCAAATCTTAAAAACTGAAAACATTTTTAAGTTTTGATATTCTCTAAAGTTGTTTTTATTGCTTGGGTGGGAACCCTCATGGTTTGGCCTGGTTCTTTCGCTTGATCACTGATTTGTCTAATCCTCCCTAATTTAGCAGCATTTTTCATAATATGCACCTTCAATTCTAGCTTTCCCCACAGCAAACTCTAATATTATTCTGTAGCTAAACAGTTTTATCTAAATGTAAATAAATCCACTGACTGGTAAAAATGGGTTTTTATAGGTGTCATTCACCAAGTTACTCCCTGCAGCATCTTCTACTATGCTTTTTCAAGTGCTCTAAAAAGAATGTCATTTAAATGGGGCAGAAATTGACTTAGCCAAGTGTAAAACTTGCTAAGTAAAAGGTAGCTTGATCCTATGTCATGCTGTCTTTTTGAAACTATTTTCTAGTCTTCAGAAGCTGCCACATAGCAATAGCACTTAGACTTATATACCGCTTCGCAGTGCTTTACAGTCCTCTCAAAGTGGTTTACAGAGTCAGCCTATTGCCCCCAACAATCTGGGTCCTCATTTTACCCACCTCAGAAGGATGGAAGGCTGAGTCAACCTGGAGCTGGCGAGGAAATCCAAAAATATCTCAGACACTGAGTAGACCTTGGGGTCTTGGCTCTTCAGAAGAAAATGAGGCAATATTGAGATATTACGCTAACATATATTCTGTATGTGCAACTATTTTCCTTTTTTTTAAAGATATAATTACATGTATACTTATATAGATCCCTTGCTTTTTCCTTCCTGTGACATTTTATCTTCTTGGCTGAAAAAGATTACTTTCTTTTACACTTTCTTTTACTTCATAATTCTTTTTTGATTGATTGATTGAATATAAAAGTATTGGCCAACAAGCATCTTAAACATGAGGGTTTTTTTTCCTTTTTTAAATTTTACAGGTGGTAGCTCAGCAAAGCAGACAACCTGGGAAGGAGGACACCGTGTTCCCACAGTTGCATATTGGCCAGGGAAAATCCCAGCAAATGTGACGAGCCCTTTGATGTTAAGGTAGGAGAGGAAAATGCTTTCTGTTATGGATTGTTCATGAAAGATTCCTTTATGGTCCATCTAGAATACTGGGCCATATCTAACAAAATGAAATTCAATGTAGAGAAAAGTAAAGTCCTACACTTAGGCAAGAAAACCAAAAGTAACATAACAGACGTGAGTGACAACCAGGCCTCATAGCCAAGTAACATGTAGAGAGGGATCTTGGTCTTAGTGGTACAACCAGCTAAATATGAGCCAGCAGTGTTGCAGCCGGTGCCAAAAAAGCTGATTGCAATTCTATTGCATTAACAGAGGGATACAATCAAATCAGGGAAGTAATTAATACCGACTCTGTAAAGCCTTAGTAAGACCACACCTAGAGTACTGGCATCCAGTTTGGTCACCACATTATAAAAAAGATGTTGTAGAACTCTAGAAAAGGTACAGAGAAGAGCAACCAGGATGATGAGGGGGACTGGAGACTAAAAAAACATATGAGAAGACGGTTATACGGAATGGGCTTGTACTAGTCTAGTTGAAGGCAGATAGGGACCAGGGGGGATCATCGGATAGCGGTCTTCCAATTTTGAGGGGCTGCCACAGGAGAAAGGGTTAAGCTATTTCTGAAGGCACCTGTAAGGCCCAGACAAGGAAAATAATGAAAAACTGACAAAGAGAGATTTAACCTCGAAATAAGGAGAAACTTTCTGACAGTGAGAACAATCAACCAATGGAACAGCTTGCCCTCGGAAGTTGTGGGAGCGCCAACACTTGAGATTTTCAAGAAGAGATTGGACTCCCATCTGTCAGAAATGGTGTAGGGTCTCCCGCTTGGGCAGGGGGTTGGACTAGATATGACCTACAAGGTCCCTTCCAACTCTGATTATCTGTTATCTGTTAGAATAGCATGTAGATGACTAACTCCCAAACCATAGCAAGCTGAACTGCTAGAACAGCTGAGAACATATATTCCTGAACATGGAATGAAGTCTAAAATAAAAGGTGCTAAGCGGTAATGACCTCTGTAAAGTTCCACAGCATTTTGCAATCTATTGGTTTCCTTAACCCCTCCTTCAAGCCAGTAGACAGCATTTGTAAATAAGGCTCTAGAATAGGGCTGTTGAACAGCCAAGCACATCAATTGCTGATCCTTCATTGTTTATCAGAGATGTTTGTTCTCCAAAATAAAGCTGAGTTTGAAAGGGAACAAAGTTTACTTTTGAGGTGTTCGCTCAGAAACTGTTTTCAAAATATGTTTCTTTTTAGGATTATAATAACATCTGTTATAATTTCTTTGGCATTGTTGGTCTGGAATAACTGGTTTTGTCTCAGAGGAGTCAAGGGTATTGCTCCTGTATATTATAATTCCCAAACTATATTTCTGTAAATTAATCTTCATGTTGTCTTTGTCAGGAGTGTTAACTGCAGATGGGATAAAAGTTGCCCATTCAGACATTTCTACCATTACCAATATGAAAATTGCACGCTTCCTAATGAGCAAGATAAAAATATTAATTTGGATCCATCTTGATGCTATGATTGCAAAGACTGTTAGCAGCACTTTATAAATGATACTTTCGCGAAGTGGAATATGCCTGGTCTCATTTAGTTTGGTTACTTTCATTTTTGGTCCCACGTGACAGGAAAGGAGCTTGGATTTAATTAAACCTTATTTTATTAAATTTAATTAAACCATATTTGTTGTAGTTTATATTATTGGTTTCAACAACAGAAAGCATAACTAAGCCAGATTTGGAAAGTATGTTTAAAATTAGTAGAAAGGCTTCCGAGGTGAGTAAAGCAATGCAATACAATAAGTCAGTGCATGAAAGAAAATTCGACTCTTTACTAAGATTAACCACTCCTCCACTGACCCCTTCCAGTTCTGGCAGCACTTCCCACCCCCCAAAATGGTGGTACCTATTTATAGTCTCTACTTGCAAACAATGCTTTCAAACTGCTAGGTGGGCAGGACCTAAGGACAAGAGAAGGGAGTTCATCCCATTCCACAGAACTGGACTCGGACTACCGGAGTGCGGGCAATTGCCGCATCATCCAAAGGGTTAGAATATATGTCTTTATACCAGGTGTTTGCTACTATAGGTAATTCTTGTTTAGGTACCACTATTGCGATAGACAACATAGTCTTCAAGCAAACAGTTGGTTGTTAAGTCAAACTGTTACTGTGCTTTCACTCTTCAACTTTTCTTTGGTTTACAGACTTACAGAGATTGTAAATGTGAAGATTGGTTGCCAAGTTACATTTTTCATCACTGTTGTAAACATAAACAGTTGCTAAATGAGGACTGGTTATATTGCCATATGCCTAAAACGTTGGGTAGATTTCAGATAAATATCTGTGGGGTGGTCCTGCCATTGTGGCACAGTCAAGAACATTAGGGAATGAGATTTCATCTTCTTTGAACTCCTAACAACCCAGTGCCCTCTTACTTTGGGCAGGGCATTTGCCTTTCACAGCTTTAAATTTGTATTTAATTTAAATAATTTATTATGCCACTAATAATTCAGCTTTATTTACAACTTCAAATTAGTTCCGCAGGTGTTATTCTTTTATTTACTGGCATTATAAAAGTAATTCTCACCCATGAAAGTGTTACAGCAGTTCTAATTGATGTAATAAATTCTATAACATTTTGTCCATTTAGTTATTTCTTTGAAGTATTTGTACAGTACAGTACCTCAGCAGTTCATGGCTGTTAAACAGATCACGCACAGAAGTTCATGGTAATATTATTTCCAGATGTATTTAAGTACTATCATCAGATCAGATGCATGAAACCTGGGTACACAAGTCCATGTTGCTTTCTATCTGCTTGCTTTGATCCTGCATGAAATCAGTGGTGTGATTTAAATATTGTTGCCACCAGTTCGGTGGGCGTGGCTTGGTGGGCATGCTTTGCACGTGTGCACACACTTTGCATGCATGCGCACACCAAACGTACACTTTGCACAGGCTCAGAGGCGTTTTAACTCACCTTTTGCAAGCCTGCATTGTAGTTAAGGACTAGCTGTCTTTGGGGCTGCAGTTACAGAACTAGCCTAAAGGCAAAATATATAGTTGCATATATTTGATTGGATTTAGCTCCCTAAAAGAAAATCCTGGAAATATCCTAGAAAGATATTGTCTTTCTGGGAAAAATAGTGTCTGATAGAATTATTTTCTGTACAAGGATGAAAATACTTGTGTATCTCTGTTGATTATGCTATTTCTTGATGTTTAGAAAATCAAGACAGCTGTTACGCATATGATGCTAATAGTTTCATGAAGAAAACTGGCAGTATTTCAGCAAGTTAGCTGCCATTTCTAGGGAGTGAGCCAGTCTCGTGGAAAATGTTCAAATTACTCAAAATACAGAAAAACAATTGTTAAATGAAGTATATATCCACAGGAAGTCATCTAACATGCACTTCAGAATAAAGTTCCACCGAAGGATTCAGGAAGTGTTCATTTTCAGACCAGAAATCCTGATGACAAAATCCTGCTGATGGACCTTCTTGTTCATAAACAACACCCTGTTTTTAATGATATTTAATAATTATCTCCCAAGTGCTAAGTATGCACTCCAATACGGGTTATATTCTGTGTTCCCCTGCCAATGTTTCTCCTTGAGTTCATCCTTTGTTTCATGCTGATTACTTTCCCTGCATTTTTATGTGTTGCCTATGATCTTGTTGCCCTGATACTTTCCAAATCTCAATAGTAACCGGAGACAGAAAGTGAATAGAAACCCTGTGAGATCTAAGTGCATTTTCTGTGCTCTCTCTCTCGCTCTCTCTCTCCCTCCCTCCCTCTCTCTCTCTAGAACTCTTGAGTGACTAGGGCACCACAGGTAATTGCATGATACGACCATTTTGCTAGAGCTAAACAAGCCTGATTTGATCACTGCCTTAATGGGGAAATCACCCATTATGTGTGCTTATTGGGGAACGTGTGGGGAGGTGAACATGTTCCCCAACAAGCACATATAATGGGTAATATACAGGGAATTTCATATTTTGTGTTTTATTAGTTCCCTTCTCATACTCCGGAAGAAGTGAAGAAAGTGAGAATTAAATACAGGTAGTTCTTGATTTACCACCTTTCATTTAGTGACTGTTCAAAGTCACAATGGCACTGAAAAAAGTGAGTTATGACCATTTTTCACACTTACAATACTGTTGCAGCATCCCCATGATCACATGATCAAAATTCACACTCTTGGCAACTGGCTCATATTTATGTGTATCCCAGGATCATGCCTTCAACCTTTTGTGATCTTTTGACAAGCAGTCAATAGGGAAGCCAGAGTCACTTAACCACCATATTACTAGCTTAACAACTACAGTGATTCATTTAACAACTATGAGAAAAGTCAAGAAAAGTCATAAAATGGGGCAAAATTTACTTAACAACTGTCTTGCTTAACAACTGAAATTCTGCTCGAGGACTGCCAGTAGTACAATGGTGGTATATGTGTTCTAAGTTAAGTTCCTTTACAGTCTGATCCTGTGAGCTGCCTATTGCATTCTTTTGGTCTACCAACTTCATCATAATGTTCAGCAAGCTAAACAAAATTCTGTCACATCCATTATATTTTTTGCTGAATTTCTCATGCCTTGTTCCTCCTTTGACTTAACATTAAGCAGATAACCCTCCATTTTCCCATCCCACAATCTTCATTTTGAATTGGAGGCAGGCTCTTATTCTACCTCAGTTTGCATAATATTTAATTCCTACTTCAGTGAAGAATACAGGTAGACTGCAGAATGGCAGAAGAGTTGTCGTCGTCATCCCCTCTACACACACACACTCTAATAAGATTATTTGACATAGTGAGCCTGGCTGTTTTCATCAGACTTTTATATCTGAAAAAGGGATTGGTGCTGTGATTTGTTTTTGATCATAGAATTACAGAATGGTTTTCAATGGTCACTTTGCTCAAATATGCAGTATGGATTACAAGTGTGGTGAGGCGTCATGCTGTAAATATCAACCCCCTGTAGCCATTCGTCTCATCTTGCTAAGATTCCAAGTCTACAGGCTTAACATTCCAAATTATGCTGTTTTATTTATTTTTATTACTGTATGCCACATTTTTGGACTCATTCAACCTTTTTTGAAAAACAAACAAACAAACAAACAAACCCTTTTCATTTATTTTAGATAAGAAATCACTTAGGATTGTCCTTTCATTATTATTTTCAGTTTTTATGTACCTCCAATCTTCCTAATCAAAATGTGGTTAAGGAGATACTCTGTCAAATGCCTTGTTGAAATCAACAGCCATGATCTTCTCAGAATATTTCCCCTTTGAAAAAATGAGTGAAAGTTAATTTGATACAGTTTGTTCATATAATTGCCACATTGTTTTCTGGATCTTTATGAACTTCTTGACTTGCTCAAAAACTACCCAGTTATGAATATCACTTTGCCTGATCTGTAGTTCTTCCTTTTTTGCTTTCTTGAAGTAGGGTCCTATTGTCTTCTTCAGTCATTTGGCACTTCACTTTTCCTCCCAGATTTCTCAAAAATAAAACTTGATCAGATCATAAGAGAGTCTTTTTAATGCCCTATTATGCAATTCAGCTTGATCTACCTCAAATTAAAGAAATGTTCCCTCCCATCTAGAAATAGGTATCCCAAAAGATATATAAAGCAATTATTACTTTTCATATCTTATACATTATTTTATTGGTTTGGTTAAAATGTTTGCAACTTATCTATAGAATCAAAACAGCTACAACAACATTTCTAATTCAAACATGTGCAAATAGAACATTAATTATAAAGTGTATTGAAACTGTCATTTAATCACCAAGCAGCCAAGTAGGAATAGAACAAGCCAAACCTACTTCCAGTTCTTGGATTCCATTTGGAACAATATAGGTTTTTTTTTTAAATCCTGAATGATTCATCAAGAGGAGACAAACAAATAATTCTCAGAAGCAAACAGCCCTCAATGGCACTGCCTCTTCCCCAGGTAACTACCCTTTGCTATATTCNTTCTTGAAGTAGGGTCCTATTGTCTTCTTCAGTCATTTGGCACTTCACTTTTCCTCCCAGATTTCTCAAAAATAAAACTCTTCCCCAGGTAACTACCCTTTGCTATATTCTAGTGTCTCTGAGGATTCTTTGCTTTTTTTCATTACTCCTAAATGGATCCCTACAATTTACATCCAGGAATCTTATTAAAAATCTAGGCACAAATCTAACAGAGTTTAAATTCAGTCCTGTAAAGCATGCCAGTGTGAACACATTCTCTCTCTCTCTCTCTCTCTCTCTCTCTCTCTCTCTCT
>BHFT01071375.1:0-10840 GCA_004320025.1 Laticauda laticaudata | reverse complement strand
GATAACAACGGATGGAACATTTTGCTCATCTGCTGTGTCCTTTTTGCATCCGTTGGCCAGTGTGACATGGGCTTAAAATGGAGGAAGCAAGGTAATTTTGAACCCTGTCAAATAACCTGGCACTGTCTTACTCATCTCTCATCAGCATGCTAGAAACTGTCCATAAGTGCTATGTTTCTTTGATGGCACTAACTCTGAGGCCTGAGGAAAATCATGATCTGGATAATAACTTCTCCCGAAGCATTGTTGCTAAGTCATGCAGCACAGTTGCTTTTTTTGCTATTGATGCCATTTAAAAATATTAAATTCAGTCCCCAAGCATACCCTTCACAAAACCAGATTGTGCATCATAATTTGCCTGGAGCTTTCTACTAAAACCATTTGTTGAGGCTGATTAACATGGTTGAAAGAGCAGAATAAGAAGAAAGAACATCAACATTGTATGTTCAAAGAATTCATCAGATTTTTTTCTTTACTTTCCAGAGCATCTGACAGAGAGATAGTGGTACCAGTCATCATTTTCTTTTCTTTTCTTTTCTTTTTTGACACTCTTTTTATGTTTGGAAGCACTGATTTTTGAATTTGGCAGAAAATTCCAGTTGGCTCTTTCACTACAGAAAACAGTATAATGAGTTTTATAGCTTGCGTATTTTGAAGAGTTAAATCATTTTAAATTTAATTCTGTCTTGAAAACAAACCTTTATATTATTTATTTTATTTTATTTTATTCTATTTATCAATTATACTTCAGAAAAGATACTATTCTCATTAACTTCCAAACCCTGAAGTGAGGTGTATTCAGAGCATTTTACAGTGTTTTAAAATTTAAACAAACACTGTCTGTCAGTTAGATTTGCACCACATAAATCAGAGACTGTTTGCATGAGACTGAACATTCTTCCAACAGGCTATTACAAGTCAGAACTCTTCCCAATAGTTAGTTTCCCATTAGTTTCTACAAACTGTTTGCTATAATGTAGAAATCTTTTTCAAGAAAGAGGAATTTGTTTTGGAATTCATAGTCATTTTTTAAATTCTATGCATTACACCAATGGCTCAAAAAATTTTCTGGAAGATATTCTACCTGAGTTCTTTTGTGAGAAGCTTATGTTTAGCTTACAAAAAAAGTTGTACTTATTATAAATTTTTATAGATCACAAATTATTATTTGCATGCCAGGCCTAATATATGGGTAAAGGTTGAAACTCATTTCACTAGCTTCTACAGAAAAATAAGAACATGAAACATTGACACCTCATTTACCACAGCACAGAAAACAGATATTAAACTACACACCAAATTTCTGCCATACATGTTACCTACTTCCATAAAATATGAGATTCATAAACAAACATACCTCTGCTTCATTCCAGCTTCTTGCAGGTTCCAAATCTTAGAGACTGAACAATGTTAGCTATGTGATTTTCCAAGCCTTTATTCACAGATATAGTTTTAAAACACCGACCATTTTCTCTTAAGAGCAGAGGGAATAACCTCACTCTCTGAGTTCATAATAAAGACAATCTCTCGCTTGTAGTTATTTACATTCTGTATCCCCAAGTAGCCTGTAGCATTATGCACAACTGGAAGACAGGTTCACAGCAACATCTGATGTTTGGGAATGAAATTTCCTTTTCTCTAGCAGAAGAAATCTGTTTTTAGGTACAGCAATTATTTTGGATGGCTCAAGTGCCTGGACTAAATGAAAAGCAGTTACCTATCCTACTAGATGACCTAGTGTTTAAATTAATCTATAATGACACTTCAGTACTAGCTTTTCAGCTCTTTGTAATGCAGGTGAACAATTTATTCTTTGTTCTGTCAACTTCGAAGATATAAGAATATCTTTATAAAATAGAGAAAGAAAATATTCCCTTTCTTTTTTATTTTTTAAAATTCCCTCAATCCAGTTCTACCATAATCAAAGGAAACTAAGTTCATCTGGCTTCTTATAGGTCACTACTATTTCCATTGACAAAGAAAACCAGCTACAAAATAAGTGTTTCTTCCATAGCAACATTTACCTTAAAAAAAAAACACCTTTATTTTCAACCAGTTATCCAAAAATAACTTGGCACAAGTTTCCATGCAGAAGCAAATTATATAAATAACAGATCAATAATTCCAAAGGTAATACTGATTATATGCTGCTACCAGACAGGAAAAATGGTATTGAAGCATTATGCTTCAGGGTCCCAGTTGCTCAGCAGAAGTTTGAGCCTCTACTGAACATCTTTTAAAAAAATTCAAACAATTGAAATAGGGGAAACCAGTTCAGGAGAGTTGTGAATTTCTGAAAAATGAGATAACAAATATTCAAACTTAAGAGAAAGATACGATATGTGAGACGACTAGGGTGACTTCACTAGATCTTAACAATAAATAAAATGAAAAAGTTTAAAAAACAGAAAGAGGATATATAAAAACAGTAAATCAGGAAACAACCCAAATTTGCAAAGATGGAATTAGGAAGTCTATGAGTTAAGGTTTGCTACAAATGTCAGCATGACAAAAAATATGGTTCTTTGAGTATATCAGAACAAGAGGAGAGTCAAGAAAATCCATTGTTTGGAGATTCTATTAGTTCTGTTTCGGGAAGATGGCAAGAAGGTGTCATGCAATAGAGAGAAGGCAGAACTATTTAATTCATATCTTCCTTTTATTTTTTTCACAAAAGAAAAATGTAGTCCAATTTATCAGCCTCTGCAGTATGGGAAGTAAAAGAAGAAATGGTGATCAAAATAGATAAAGTAATGCTGGTACAACACTCAGTTGCTTTGAATGAATCCAAGTCCCTTAGACTGAATGGATTATGTTCCTAGGTGTTAAAGAAACTGGCAGATGTCATTTCAAGGCTACTATTGAAATCTTTGAGAAATTATTGAGCAGAAGGAAAGTACTAAAAGTCTGGAGAATAGCTAACATTGTTCCAATACTTTAAAAAGAAAAAAAATCAGACCAATCAGTTTGACATTACCTGAGAAAATACTAGAAAAGGTCATGAAGTTGTTGGCTTGCAAGTACCTTGAAACAAACAAGGTGTTTATCAGAAGCTAGCATGGATTTGTTAGAAACAAGTTGTGCCAGGCAAAACTTATTCTTTCTTTAATAAATGTGATTAAATTAGTGGACCAAGGACATGCTATGGATGTAATGTATACGAACATATTTAAGTAAGATATTTTATAAATCCCCCTTTTTGATAAACTTGAACAATGTGGGATAGATAGTCATACTATCAGTTGTATTCATAATTGGTTGAATAGGCAATGATCAACCTTCATGGGTCTATGTACACATGGAGGGAGGAACATAATGGGATACTTTAGAATCTTGTCCTGAGGTCAGTACTCTGACATATTTATAAATTACTTAGATGAAAAAATAGAAAGAATGCTCTAAAATTTGCAGATATGAAGCAGAGGAGGAAGGAGATTGCTAACATATCAAAAGACATATCAAGAATAGTGTAAAGTTCACAGGAAATAATAGTACCCTACTCTTATGCCACAGTGGTCAGACAATGCTATCCACTTTATAACAGAAAGAACGTTGAGAAACCGAAGAGTGAAAATAAATATTTTCATGTACAAGCATGGAAAGATGCTTGGAATCTAAATTCAATGAAGTGGGGTGAAAAGAACTGGGTATGTTTAGCCTAAAAAAGAATAGGCTTGGGGAAGACTGGATAACAATCCTCCAATAAGGGCAGGGAGCATGGATTTTTTCTGTATGGCTCCTAAGAGTAAAAAACAGTGGTAGAAACTGAACACAGAATTCAACAACATACTTGAAAAAAGAATGGATTTCCTGACTATGAGAGAAATTAATCAATGGAGGAGTCTGTCTCCTAAATTCATGGATGTTTAATGGAGGTTTTCAAGAAAATGTTGGGCAGCCATTTGAACTTGCCTTTGTGGGAGGTTACTTCCAAGATGCATTCTATTCCTATGGTTCTTTGAAAGATTTGGTTAAGACCAGAGACTGGTTCTTTCATAGTGCTTTCATCTATGTGTTATTCTAAGCTGTGTAGTAGAGACATAGACATCAACTTTTTTTATCCAAGGATTGCTTCAAGACAAGTTTAAATGCTGATTTTTTTTTATTGTTCTATCCATCACCTTTCTTTCCATGACTGCATATTTATATCTGGAGAAAGATTGTTTTACATCAGAGAAATATGGCAAGCCATAATGTCAGATTGTTCATCATCATTACAAGGATATAAGTCATTAAATTCAGCACTTCATACTTTTGATATGCATTTGATATCATCATTTCTCCTACTGATTTTCTTGCCAAGGGAATTGCTAAAAGATTGCTATTGTACTAACTGAGTGTTCAATGCAAAGAAAGTTTTCAGTACATTACAATATTAAACAGCTTAGTGTCCCTTCTGAAGTGTTTTATTTTGAAGTATTTATTTAAGGGCATCCTTCTGATTCTGAGCTAATGTATGATTATTTTCATATAGCTATTAGAAAACAAAGTTACTTCCATTGCCTTCAGTTCCAGATAAACCCACCTGTACCCATAGGGTGCCTATTCTCTTAATTAGCAGTAGTAGTTGTGGTGATTGTTCGTTTCAGAATGTGCACTATCAAGCTATTTCATAGATGACTGCCCACTTTATGTAGAAAGAAATATTTGATGCAATATGTTATATATTTATTATTCTTTTCACTCTCAGTTTTTGAGTAAATTGGGAGAAACTCAATCTTCATTTAACACAAGTAAACTCCAGTTTGTTTTCCTGTGCATTTCTTCTCAAAGTAATGGATGGAGATTATTCTAGTATTTAACAGAACTCTTCCATGCTGTTACTGGGTCTGAATAGACTCATCAAGATTTTTTCCCCACTATAACTCATTCAGATATATCATCTTGCTATTCACAAAATTGGTCTGTTTGACAACAATTAAGCATGGAAAAAAACACAATGAAAGGAAGGACACTTACAACTGATCCTTATTATATAATGTGATAATATATAAACAAGTTTGCAATAGAAACTGGCTATATAATTATTTGAAAAATAGTTATTTTCAGGGTTTTTTTACTCCTGATTTTACTCCTGATTGAAGTCTCCTTGAAGACTATTATTAAGTGGTTGAATGTTGACATTTGCTATGATGGCATACCCTCATAGTAAATAGTTTTTAATTCTCTGAGACACTCACCATGTTTCTGAGTTCCCTGAGTTTCTTCTGTTTTCTTTCAATATTTCTTGAACTACTAGATTACTCTACCTGTTGTAAGGCTAACTTTACCATCTGCTATCATGGCTTTAACTCCAGCAGATCACACCAGCTGCGTCTGTCAGGTGTATTTTCCTTTCAGATATCTGTAAAGTCACTGTATGGTCAGTTTCTTCCATAGTTATAAAACCCTATCATCCAGCTGTACAGTTTTGTATGGTATGTATCAAAGAATATGCCACTTTTTGCAGTGCCACTTTTTCAATTTCCTCATAATACCACTTGATCCATCCCATCAAAGGAATCTCTCATATGCATTATGCAAAGCTACCATGGAGAATAACAGAATTGTTCAGCTTTAACTGTAATTCTTTGAGAGATCTTCTATATATTCACATGAATCTGCCACTACAGGACACTACAGGTGTCTTCCTCTTATTTTTCTCACCTGGAAATTGAGACAATTCAGCATGACTAAAATCTTTGGGATGTACTCAGGGATTTTTTATGTAGGAGCTATGCTGTAATGGATAACTACTTGAAGAACTATAGTTGGCAGTAAGAAATGTTTTATTTTCTTAAAGTTAATTTGACATAGTAAATGACGAATGCAGACATGGTTCTTACTTTAAATAATATAATTACTTAATCAATTCAGGCAGCTAATTGTTCATAGGGAATAAAAGTCAACCAATGATACCATGCCTCTTTAAGCCCTCCCTCCCTCCCTCAGTATATATTCCAAATTTAATACATTTTATACAATTACCTTCCTTTAATGAAGCATAAGATTTGTATGTGTAATGCAATTATGCTTATTCCAAATTAGTCAGTCTAAGATTGCAGAGTAAATATGCTAAATATGGATAAAGAGAATGAATCCCACTTGATAAAAAGCTCCACGAAAGAGATCTAAAACAAGATGGATTAACAACATCAACAAATATTGTGGGTCCAATTGTTAAAAGAAAGTTCAAAACCAAATTGGTTTGAAACATATGAAAGAGGACTTCGTCTTGCAGTGGATAAACAATGGTTATGATGATGATAATGGAGGAAGAGGAGAAGGAGGAGGAGGAGGAGGAGGAGAAAAATAAGAGGAAGAAGAAGAGGAAGAAGAGGAAGAAGAGGAAGAAGAGGAAGAAGAGGAAGAAGAGGAAGAAGAATCAATAAATCATTTAAAAGAATAAGTGGAAGACCAAGAAGAAGTCAAGAAGTGATTTTGCCCCATTTTATGACTTTGTCCCAAAGTGCCTTTTTTCCCCCAGGAGGCAACTGGATTTTCTTGTTTTTTCTTTTGAAGACATTTCACTTCTCATCCAAGAAGCTTCTTCAGCTCTGAGAGGGTAGTGGGGAATGGAAGGATTTATATTCCTTACAGACATCTGATCATCTGCATCCTTTTAGAGGGTCATTGAAGCACTTGGAGGTTTATCTGTGTCCTCAGGGTCACCTGAGTAGTGCTCCTAATCCCTATAGTCTGCAATCTGACAACTATGTCCTGGATGACTGAGAATCCCAATAGACTTCAATCACTGCAGTTATTAAGTTAGTAACATGTGAATGAATCTGTCTTTCCCATTGACTTTTGCTTGTGAGAGGGTCGCTGAAGGTGATCATATGACCCTGGGACACTGCAACTATCATAAAAATGAATCAGTTGGCAAGTGTCTGAATTTTGAAAATGTGACCATGGTGAGCCACAATGGTTGTAAATGTGAAAAATGGTCATAAATTACTTTTTTCGGTGTCATTTTAACTTTGAATGGTCATTAAACAAACTGTTGTCAGTTGAGAACTACCTATAGAAAGTGTTAGGAATATAAGTCACCTAACAGGTATTTGGGTTAGAAATATATAAACCAGGATAAACATTTTAATACTGTCTCTTTAACGGGAATGCAAGAACATGCAACCCTGGCAAGACAGGGTGTGGTTTTTTCAAAATTAGACCATAAGATGGAAGGCCAAACACCTGGGTTGTTCTTAGTCTGAGTCTGAGTCTGGTGTAATCTTGTTTTCCTTCTGCTTGGGAAAGTATTGCCCTTGCTCCATTTTCCCTAATTGACTGATCATAACTCGGATTTAACGTAAAGTCTGATACTGAACTGCTTTTGACACTGGACTTGATATTTGGATTTGTCTTGGATTGAAACTGACTGATCTTAACTTTGTGAATACTTTGGACTGGCTTATTTTGGACTTTGCTTAAACTTTCTGGAAAGTAAAAACCTATATTTTCTGTACAGTGTATCTGCATGACTGTGCGTGTATTATTCAAACACTACTTCTTTATAGTCTCCCTGTATGCGCTCATCTCTTCCTAACCGGAGAAATTACCTCAACAGAATATCAGATAGAGAAAGGCGGAGCTTCGTCTCGGTGTTACAGCTGCGATCTCGGGGCTCTGGATGCAGCTTTGATATTTTCCGCCCCTGGTTCGTCCTAACGGACCTAAACCGTCCCCATAGAGACGGGATTGTGAAGGCAAGGGCACTGTCCCAGGATCCAGAAGTATCGGCAAAATCTCTGTTTTGATCTGGAGAAGCCTTTTGCTGCACGCGGAAAGCAGCCTTCAAAGCTGCTGAAGTCGGGACAGCTCCGGAGGAAGTGGCTTGGAGTGAGTGGTGTGTCGGTTGGGTGAAGAAAACTCCTTTTGAATGTAAATTGGTTGAGACTTGAAGGGGACATCCTGAAAAACAAAGAAGAAATCTGCTGACTTTATTTTTGGTTTGACTGGAACTGGATTGAGCGAGGTTTTTTAAAGTGATCGTCCAAATTGAGGCTTGGATTCTTGTCTTATTTTTTTTTGGAGGACTTTTAATGTGACTGTGTAGTAACCGGAAAATTGAATTTTCTCTTATATATATTTTCATGCTTCTTTTTGATTTTTTAATTTCTGTTAGGATAGCAGGCTCCCTTTGGTTATTTCTTTTTTTTGTTCCTGTTTGAGTTTTTTCTATAAATACGTTTTTCTTTTTGGCTGGGGGGGGAAAAGAGTATGAAGAGAATGTATGCAACACTGCAGCTAGAGGCTTGAAAATATTTTATTTGAACTGGGAGAAATGCATACAATACTCCTTTTCAAGGACATTTTTAATGGATAAGATAGAGGAGAACAGAAAAATATATAACAAGGTGCTTTCTTGACTCATTATCAATATTTCAAACATTTGAGGGCTTGGCTTGAAGCTGCTGGAGAAGAGAGTTATAATAAGAGCCTTGGATAAACGAAATAAAATGCAGTGTGCAGTGCATATATATATATTATATATACTTGTGAAAAGTCCTACTCGCCAGCCTTTTTGTAAAATTTTAACTCTAGTATATTTTGCTTCTTTATTTTAAAGGGAAAAGCCTCAGAGTTCTTTTTTGTTTTTTCCCCTGCATCGCTTCCATTCTATGTTTTTAGGGATCACTGTTTTTTCTTTTCGATTATTCCTTTTTTTCTTCCATTTATTTTTTTAGTGTGGAATTATTTCAATTGGACTAGGGTCTAGAAGAACCCGACAGACCTTTCTCTTTCCTTTTTCCCTTTTTCTTCTTTGTTTCGGGTTTTTTTACTATTGGACTTTTATTTTGGACTATAATTGCTACTTATCAGCATGGCATTTAAAAGTCAAGAGAATCTGAAGCTTTGAAGCCACATAAAATAGCAGGAAACCCAACAAACCAGTTTTGGCATTTTTGCTTCTACCTCCTGCTCCCCACCAATTCTACAGAAACATTTAATTACAACAATGTGAAGCAAGATAAAGAACAAGAAAAAGTAAAATTTACAGATTCTTATGCAAGGAATCAAGATATTAAGATTAAAAATAGAGATCTATGAACAAAAAAATTAGGAGAAAAGTGATAAACATATTAACAAATGATGGGGAAGTATGAGGAGAGTTCCAAAAATTGAGGAGAGGAAACAAAAGAGAGAAGATTGGAAATATTTGACACTAGATTACACGTATACTAGAACAAGAAAAAAAGTGGGATGTTGAGGTGGGAGATGGAAAAGGTCAGAATTTTATCGTTAGATTTCAAAAATATAGAAGAGGAAAAAGGGAGAGAAAATTGTGGCTGCGATAATGATAGAAATCTTGGCAGATATGTTCTGGAAATTACAGAGGAAAAGATGATGGATGGAGTAGATGAGGTATATCAAGTTTATAAAGATATGCCGATGAGAATAATTACCAAAGGAATCCATATTAGAATTTACCAAAAATCCATCAAAAACACAAATATTTACAAGTGGGTAGAGAGAAACATTTTGAAATATAAAGGCAAAGAGATTGTGGTTTTAAAACAAATACTAGAAGAGTGAGAGAGAGGAGAAGAGAATACCGAGTGTGTGTGACTAAAATGCTATTTGAAAACATAGAAAGCTCGCACATAATACGTAGCTCGGCCTACACCTGCGATATCTCTCATTAGCTCGCACCACGAAGCAGAAACATAGAATTGATTCGATTTGAAAAAGCAGGAACTTTTTTACGCCGAGAATTTTTTGGAAGAAGAAGAGGATGGGCAGAGAAAGAGGTCTTCATTAATAGAGTTTCAGGAGGAACAACTGGAGGATGACAAAGATGAAAAGGAGTTGTAGTGGACAGAGTAGAACAGAAAGAAACAACGTGAAGGAGAGCCACGAGAGATGTTAGACATAAAATATAAAGCTATAATCATGGAAGAAAAAAAACTGATTACAATGGAATATAAATGGACTTAACTCAGCTGTTAAAAGAAGGAAAACTTTCATAAATAGACAAATTAAAATTTGATATATTTGCTTTACAAGAAGTTCATATTAAAACAACATGAGCAATTGTTAGTACAACAAAATTAGGGAAAATATTTACTCTTGACTCAGTGTAGGAAAAGAGAGTGGTTCTCTACATCAAGAGGATATTCCAGCAAAAACTGAATTTGACACGGCATGAAGGGAGGACAAGTGTATTGAATGGTGGAATAATGGACAATAATAGAAAATACTCCTCGATTGCATATTTATGCTCGAATGATAAACAAGAAGAGTTTTATAAAAACTACATAGGAATAATTAGACTTGTACTATGTTAATATAATTATATGGAGACTTTAATGGAATTGTGGACAATAAGTTGGACTATATACAACACATAAAACAAAATAGAAGGTTCTCCGCTAAAATCTTTTTTAAATGACAGATGAATTACTTAAAAGATAATTTGGAGAGGAAAGGAAACGTTAAAGCCTAAAACAATATACTTTTTACTCTAATAGACATTTATCATGGTCCAGATTAGATATATTTGGATCACAAATTTAATTATTCCGTTATTCAAGAATACAATGTAGTTGAAATAACTACTTGGGCAGACCATATCACAATGCAATTAAATGGAGGGACAAAAAAAAAGATCCGAGATGGACATTAAACAACACTATTTTAAAGGAGAAAGACTTATATGACAATGGTGGGAAAAGGAATTGGTTTTTTTCCTTTAAAGAAAACACAAAGGAAGATATTACTTCATACAGAATGTTTGGGATACAATGAAGCCATCATGCTAGGGTTTGCTAATAGATTATAACAAGAAAAAAGAATATTAGAAAGACAAGTCTCCAAGACCTTGGAAGTACTGAACTATAAAAGGCTTGATCTCTCTCTT
>BHFT01071363.1:0-12365 GCA_004320025.1 Laticauda laticaudata | reverse complement strand
CAGTTCTGTACTCGGCTTCTTCTCGCGATCCAAATCTCGGAACCCAGAACACTTTTTGGCCGCCTCCTTTTCTTTGCGTAGAAAAAGTTAGCAAAGAGCCTGTAGATGCTTCGCAGTGTTGTACGAACGTGGTTGGCTTAACAACAAAAGATGGTGTGATGATCCATGGTGGATATGACTGAATGACTGTGGAAAGAGCAAAGCTCAGATGAAAGGCTGAAGAGGTCTGCACAGCAGGGCTGCTTGGACTGAAAAGTGAGATCCAGGTGAGCTTCTTTACCCCCTTTTTATTTGGAAATATAGGCTTTTCCGCTAGGTGTCCCTTTTGTATCCTCTAGGCATTCCTGCACGAATCCTTAAATATCCGAGATTACGTCCCCTACTAGCGAATGTTTTTTCCGTTTTAATGCTTTATATGCGAGCTGCATCTGCTTTCATCCTTTCTCCGTCCATGCTACTAACTCTGCGTGTCCGTTCCGTGTCCGTTTCGCTTCCTCCCTGTGTCCGTTTTCCGCTGGAGTGGATGCGAGTTGCGCGGGTATGCGCAGCGGATGCCTAGAGAATAGAGCGGACACGTTAACAGATGATAACAGACGTCTAACAGATGTTCCCTGTATGCGTAGCGGATGTATAATGGACGCGTTGGATACATTTTCCGCTCAAAAAGTTTTGTGCAGCTCAAAACTTTTTGAGCGGATGAAATGTCAATAGACGGATGCTGGACGGATAGAGAGGTTGAAAAAACGGACGCAGTGAGTACAGAACGGAAGCATCGCTTGTTAACAACGCACGGATGGCAAGTGTTTCTCTCCGTTTTACATCCTCTTTGCATCCGTTGGTGCTGTGTGACAGGGGCTTTAGAAAGAGTGCAGAAAAGACCAACAAAGAGGATGAGGGGACTGGAAGCTAAAACACAAAAAGAACAATTGCTGGAATTGGGTATGTCTCGTTGGATGAAAAAAAGGACTCGGGGAGACAGGATAGCAGTCTTCCAATATCTCAGGGGCTGCCACAAAGAAGAAAAGGGTCAAGCTATTCTCCAAAGCCCCTGAAGGCAGGACAATAAATTGGAAAATAAGTTGACCCCCTCTTCTTTGGGGGCAATCCCAAAGATGTGGGGCAATTGCTATCATGCCACCCCCTAGTCCTTCTTTTCTCCAGACTAACCATACTTAATTCCTACAACCGTTCTTCATAGGTTTTAGTCTCCAGGCCTTTAATCATCCTAGTTGCTCTTCTTTGTGCTTTTCCCAAAAAATATTTTTTTGTTGATGTGGTGACCAAAATAAATATACACAAACAAACAAACTGCGAATCGCATGAAATGTGAAATTAAAAGTCACCCTGTTCACTGGACTTCCTTCTTATGTATACTGAATGTGAAAATCCTTTCCCTTATTTTGTATCAAACTTTTGCATGAAATCCCTTGCAGGTGCTTTGAGGACAGTATCCAAGAGGCACGGTGGAGTGGAGGCCATTGGAGATCTGAGCTTTTTGCCTGCACAACTTTTTGTGAAACACAAGGCCAATTATTAGTGCGCTGACGCTGCTTTTGAGTCGGTAAAACTTGCTGCTCATCAATGCAGGTTGCGTGCAGATTGTTTTCTGACGCCAAGTAGCAATTTAGACTGAAGCTCTGAAAATTTCCATCAAATGCCTACGCCTGAATAATTCCTCCTGCGCACTGGTTCTCTCTCTCTCTCTCTCTCTTCCTCATTCCCTCCCTCTCTCTCTCTTTATTTTTTTTTCAGCTCAAGCCACCTGGCAGTAGCTGCATCCATTTTCTAATTCATTGGTTTAGTGAGTGTTTATTTGGCAAAGGTCTCATGCAAACTGTTTTCTCACCTTTGTAAGAATAGTTCTCTGAAATGCAACCCAACAAGGTGCAGTCTGCAGGCCTATGTTTGTTGAAGCAATGATGATGATGAAGAAGATGATATCCATTCAGTCGTGTCCGATTCTATGGGCCATGTCGCTCATATCTTCCGATCTTTGACTACTTCTTTGAGGTGTTCTGTGGTCTGGATGGTGCCAGCTTTGATGGTATCCAGCCACCGTATTCTTGAGAGACCTGGTTTCAATTTACACTGACTCTTCCAAACATAATTATTTTCTCCAATGAATTCTTCTGTGTAACGTCACCAAAGCTAGTGAGATGCAGTTTTGTGATTTTGTCTTCCAGTGACAATGTGTCTGGTGTTAGGAACTCCAGGACTTGCTTGCTGCCCTGGAGAGGAAGAGGTCAAGCTATTTTCCAAAGCACCTGAAGGGCAGGGCAGAGAAGGAATAATGGATGGAAACTGAACAAGGACAGAGATTCAACCTGGAAATAAAGAGAAACTTTCTGACTATGAGAACAATCAACCAGTGGAACTCAGAAGTTGCCTTCAGAAGTTGTGGGAGCTGCATCACCAGAGGTTTTCAAGAAGAGACTAGACTGTCATCTGTCAGAAATGGTGTAGGGCCTCCTGCTTGGGTGGGGGGTTGGACTAAATGACCCACAAGGTCCCTTCCAACTCTGTTAATCTGTTGTTGGTCAATTTTGCCATGCAAGGAATATACAGGCGCCTTCTCCAGCACTGCAGCTCAAAATGAGTCGATTTTCTTCCTGTCTTGCTTTTTAAGGTTCAACTTTCACCAACATAGGTAACTCCGAGGAACACAATAGAGTGGACTAACCTCCAACTGGAATATATTCCACAACCAGGGTAAATTCTTTTCAATCTCTTCTTGAGTCAGCAGAGAACAAAATTGAGTAAAAGTAGTGGCACCCATTGCAATTCTCTCCCATGCCTTGGTTATTATCCCTATTCCTAGTCCTTGCCAATCCATTGGCTTATTTCCAAGATAAGAAGTGATTGATGAGGGGCTGCCACAAAGAAGAGGGAGAGGGGTCAACATATTTTCCAAAGCACCTGAAGGCAGGACAAGAAGCAACAGATGGAAACTAACCAAGGAGAGAAGCAACCTGGAATTAAGGAGAAACTTCCTAACAGAGAGGACAATTAACCAATGGAACTACTTGCCACCAGAAGTTGTTGGTGCTTTCATCACTGGAGATTTTTAAGGGACTGGATAGCCACCTATCTGAAATGGTATAGGGTCTCCTGCTTGAATAGGGGGGTGGACTATAAAACCTTCAAGGTCCCTTCCAGTCTCTTTCAATTCTTCTTCTTCTTCTTCTTCTTCTTCTTCTTCTTCTTCTTCTTCTTCTTCTTCTTCTTCTTCTTCTTCTTCCTATCATCATCATCATCATCATCATCATCATCATCATCATCATCTTGTGACTCCATTTGGATGTTAGAATAAGCAGGAAAGCACAATTTTAACAATGGGACAACTAGGGATTACTAACTCCGATCTTGCTCAGGATCTGGGAATGAAACGAAGGCCACATTACAAAAATGTAGCAGGAGAGAAGAATTTTCGCTGCATGTGTGGATTGTGAAAACATGCAGTGATGTAACGGCGTATGGGAAGGGCCTTGGGACACAGGAGGAAAAACTCCGAAAAAGCATGGGTCAGATAAAAGATGTCCCAGCCCCACGGAAGGAAACCAACTTTTCCACTACAGTGATTCACTCCACAATGGCAAGAAAGGTACTAAAATGGAGCAAAACTCACTTAACAACTGTATCGCTTAATAACAGAAAATTTGGGCTCAATAAATTGAGGACTTCCTTTATTTACACCACGAACTCACAATGTACATTTTCCATTCTTGTGTCCCATGTCAGAATGCAAGCCCAGAAGAGCAGACTTTGCCTTATTTATAGTATAATTCTACGACAAAGCCAATGTTGAGAGAAGTATAATTTGTTAAACATCTGAAGGACTATCACATCCTCCTGTATTCCCAGCTGTGAGGTTGACTCATTCTCATTGTTGCTGTGGGTTTTATTTCCCTGCCATTGTTTACCAAAAGCAGATTTCTAACCCCACATTCAGATTTGGATTCTGGAGACTTTTAACTACATATAATGGAGTTGGAAGGGACCTTGGAGGCCATCTAGTGCAACCCTCTGCGTGATTAGGAGACTATATTTTATCTGAATGCTATGCACCTCCCAGAGTCATTTCTTGTGAGATGAGTGGCAATGTGTATTTAATAAAGAAATAAAATAAAATTAGGATTCAGTAAAGCATTCACTTCATTTGCATTACCTCCTAAATAATCTAAATTTTTATCTTGTAAGGCTGGAGTCACCGAGAGTGATTTGGGCAGCCATATAAATTTTATTAAATAGATAAAATTTAAAATTGCCTTGGAAAGATTTCTAGCAAATTATTTAGGTTCCTGTTTGAGTTTCCAGAAGTTAAATGTTATATCCACTGCCATTTGTTCATTAATAATGTGGATTTCCCTCTTCCCTGGGGGGAAAGAGTGAATGAAGAAATATTTTTATTTGATTTTTATTGTAAACTGTCCAGAGTCACTTTGAAATGAGATTGGGGATGTGGGGTAGAAATGAGGTGGAGAGAAAGAGAGAGAAAGAGGAAGGGAAGGAAGGGAGAGAGAGAGGGAGGGAGAGAGATAGACAGAGAGAAGGAGATGGAAATCCACTCCATATACCAATAAACACCACTGGAAATAATTTTGGTGGTAAAAGCAACTTTCTGTTGAATATATATAAAGTTTAGCAGATTCCTATACAATCTAAATGCAATGGCAGTTCCTTGATTTATATAGGTAGAGAAAGCTACATAAACAGAGGGATAGAATCAAGATCACATGAGTTGTTAATACCACTTTATAATGCCTTGATAAGACCACGCTTGGAATACTGCATTGCGTTTTGGCCACCATGATATAAAAAAAGGTGTTGAGACTCTAGAAAGAGTGCAGAGAACAGCAATAAAGATGATTAGGGGACTGGAGGCTAAAACATACAATGAATGGCTACAGGAATTTGGTAAGTCTAGTTTAATGAAAAGAAGGACATGATAGCAGCATTCCAGTATCTCAGGGGCTGCCCCAAAGAGGGAGTCAAACTATTCTCCAAGGCACCTGAAGGCAGGAAAAAGAATCAATGGGTGGAAACTAATCAAGGAGAGAAGCAACCTAGAATTAAGGAGAAATTTCCTGACAGGGAGAACAATTAAGCAGTGGAACAACTTGCCTCCAGAAGTTGTGAATGTTCCAACACTGGAGGCTTTCAAGAAGAGATTGGACAACCATTTATCTGAAATGGTATAGGGTTTCCTGCTTAAGCTGGTGGCTGGACTAGAAGACCTCCCCTTAAGGGCCCATCCAACTCTGTTATTCCTTTTAATAAGCAACAATTTGTTTATCCAGTCAATTTATTTAATTCCAAGATTACAGGAATGTTTTACATATGCAGGAATGTTTTAACTGCAGATCAAAATGCAACCACGATGTCCTGGGAGAAGAATACTTGTTAAAGCCAAAAACCCATTTAGTCTGGATTTTGGGATGCTTTATATGTTTCATATTTGCAGGAAATGCTGGATGTGGTTTAATGCCAGCATAGTAGCAGAAGGATCTGAAAACTGGTCAAAGGGTGAGGCCAGGGATGGGAGAATTAAAAAAAGGAGCCATAAGCAATAGGGATGCAAGCTCCACCCCCTTTTTATATGGCATAAATTCATCATGTGAAAGGGGAATGGCATGGCATTCCTTTGCCAAGAGTCCTTGATGCCTTTAACCAGAAACAGGTAATTTGTGGACCAGTTTGGCCCTAGCATCCAAAGTCTGTTAACAGACTGTTTGCTATAGTGAAGATTTACTGCATTTCCATTTTTAAGAAAGAGCTTTCCTGAAGATGTGTAAGTCAAATATCATGGGATAATTATAATCTTCAAAATGAAACCATAATTCACAATATTTCTGTAACAATCTCATGACCTGTGAGGAGGTCAAGATACCTTTCATAGGATGCGTGACACACAGCTCCAGATTCTGAAGAGGGGGGGGGGCTTTGCATTTGATGTTATTTCTGATTTCTGTCCCTTCTTTCCTTCCCTCCCTCCCTTCCTCCCTCCCTCCCCTCTTTCTTTTTCTTTCTCTTTCCCTTCCTCTCTTCTTACCTTTTACCCTCCCTCCCTCCATCTTTCCTTCCTTCCTTCCTCTCTTCTTTCTTTCTTTTTTGCTTTCTTTTTCTCTTTTACTTCTTCCCTTGTTTTTCTCTTTCCTTTTTTCCCTTCCTCTTTCTTCTTTCTTTTTTTTTTGCTTTATTTTTCTCTTTCCCTTCCTCCCTTTTTTCTTTCTTTCCTTTTTTCCCTTCCTTCCTTCCTCCATTCTTTTTTGCTTTATTTTTCTTTTTCCCTTCTTCCCTTCTTTTTTTGTTTTTTCCTTCCTTTTTCCCTTTCCTTCCTTTTTTCCTCCCTTCCACCCTCCCTCCCTTGTTCCTTCCTTCCTTCCTTTCTCTTTCTTTCTTTCTTTCTTTCTTTCTTTCTTTCTTTCTTTCTTTCTTTCTTTCTTTCTTCTTTCTTTCTTTCTTTCTTTTCCTATTTCTTTCCTCCCTTAGTCCCTCCCTCCTCCTTTCTTTCTTTCTTTCTTTTGTATGAGTGCACACATAGTTTTTCCTAGAAAGAACAATAGGAAATGCGTAAAACTGCAAAGGTCAGTAAAAATAGGTTGGGTCGAATGTGGTCTATTTGCTTGGCAGTTTCTGGAGTCCAAGGAAACCTCGGTGGATCAGCCAGTTGGAAAGCGTGGGAGAATGAAAACATAATGATATTAAATTAGTGCCTGAGGTCCTTCAGCCACAGAAAGAATCGCTGTGAACTGCTCACAAGCATCGCAAGCCTTCCTTGTTCCTTCAGATGTAACAGTGGCTCTTGGGACTTATGAAAAATGTCTATAAATTGTGCTTTGTTTTTGTTTTTGGCAGTATGGCATGTCACTGAGAGTTTAGAGAAACAACGTATGGGGGAAGGGATGTTATATGCGTGCCCCAGGTTCGGATTATGGTCACTCACTCCAAACTCACAACACCTGGAAAACAGCCACACACACAACACTTTCAACAAATTAGGCCCAACAGGTTCTTTCAAATACAGGAGCGACAGTGAATTTACAATATTGGCAAAAATTTACTGGTTACAATCCAGATAATCCTTGACTAATAACAGTTCATTTAATGACTATTTGAAATTACAACGGCACTGGACAAAGTGACTTATGGCTTATTTCACACCTACGACCATTGCAGAATCCTCAAGGTCACAGCCTGGGGTTGGCTAACAGGGGTCGGCAGGGGTTCAGAAAAGCCCCGAGCTAAGATTCTGGGCAGTTTGGAGAACCCCCAAATCCCACTCCTGGCTGGCCACACCCATCCCACCATGCCCCTCCCAGGAATCCCCACGTGGCCTTTTTGGATGCAGCAGGGGTGGGATTCTACCAGTTTGCACCTATTCGCTGGAACAGGTTGTTAACATTCTAAGCAGTTCGGAGATCGGGTTGTTGGAAGAAATTCCTGGCCTAATCCTGTAAGGANTCTCTGGGGTTTTTTTCCCCCTCCTTTGCTGGTACTTTGCTTGTGTGGAGTGACCATTCAAAGCTACAGTAGCACTGAAAAAAGTGACTTATGACCATTTTTCACACTTATGACTGTTGCAGCATTCCCACAGTCATGAGAGGCCAGGAGAGGAGATGCATGCCTCAATGTGAGTGATATTGAATTGGTCACACCCAGCCAATAACATGACCACCAAGCCGCACCCACCAACTAAGCCACACTCACAGAACCGGTTGTTAAAAAATTTGAATCCCACCCCTGGGATGCAGGTAAATGCAGGGCACACATGGAGGCTTGGGGAGGTAAGATCTGGCTGGCGGGACCACCCTGGAAACAGCAAAGGAGTGGCCCATAGTGCCTATGCCAGTGAAAATGAGCTTAGGAGGGCCCCTTGCGAGCTTCATTTTCATTGGCAGAGGGTTGCAGGAGGCCATTGCAGCCAAAAACGGAGGTCATGAGGGCCATAGGCCCCTCCTCCCAAGCTCCGTTTCCACTGGCAGGCGGTTGCAGGAAGTCATTGCAGCCGAAAATGGTGCTCTGGAGGCTGTTACACTAGCAAGAGTGCTTAGGCCCCCAACACGGGTGACATTATATAAAACCTGATCGTGGCTGAAATGAAATTAGTTCAACACTTTTAGTCGAGGGCTAAATGACTTCAACTCCTCCTTTTGGTGAGTTTATTTATTTTGTCAAACACTCGCAATATGATAAAAATAAGAATAAATATAAGTTTAAATACAAGAAATAGGAACTAATAATTGGGGACAATAGGACAGGGACGGTAGGCACGATTGTGCGCTTATGCACATCCCTTACAGACCTCTTGGGAATGGGGTGAGGTCGTTGAGGTTAATTTGAGGGCAAAGGAGTGGGGGTTTGAGCAGGTGACAACAGAGTCAGGTAGTGAATTCCAGACTTTGACCACCCTGTTGCTGAAATCGTACTTCCTGCAATCAAATTTGGAGTGGTTTACATTAAGTTTATATCTGTTATGTGCTCTTGTGTTGTTGTTGTTAAAGCTGAAATATTCATTAACTGGTAAGATATTGTAACATATGATTTTATGTACTATGCTTAAGTCCAGTCTTAGCTGGCGTAGTTCAAGATTGTCTAAGCCTAGAATCTCAAGTCTGGTGCTGTAGGGTATTCTGTTACAAACAGAGGAATGTAGTACTCTTCTGGTAAAATACTTCTGGACTCACTAATTGTATTGATTTCTGATATACAATGTGGATTCCAGACAACAGAGCTGTATTCAAGTGTTGGTCTAGCAAAGGTTGTGTATGCTCTAGTTTGCAAATCAGTGTTACCAGAGGAGAAGCTTCGTAAGATTATATTTACAACTCTTAATGCCTTTTTGGCAATGCGGTTGTAGTGAACTCCAGATGGCTATGCCCCCCACAAGCTCAACCACAACCATGATGTGGCCCAGAGGTGGGTATTCAGTGGGTTCTGACCAGTTCTGAAGAACCAGTAGCAGAAATTTTGAGTAATACGGAGAACCAGCAAATCCCACCTCTGACTAGAGATTTTACAATATCCTTTCCCTGCCATACCCACCAAATCACGCCCACAGAACTGGTAGGAAAAAAGTTTGAATCCCACCATCGATGTGGCCCTCAATGAAATCAAGTTTGACACCTCTGGCCTAGACATACTTCAAACTTTCATCATACGATTTAGCCTCCAAACCCTTTTAACATACATATTTATTGTTTTTCTCTATACTCACTCTGAGGCCTCATCATCCTTTTTTTGTATAGATAGTCCTTGACTTATGGCCACAATTTAGCCCAACGTTTTTATTGCTAAGTGAAACATCACCTGACTCTATTTTGGTTGATTAGCCACTGCTCCATATTTTCAACTATTTGTGGTTGTTAAATGGAGCAAATCCCATTGAACATTGCTCAACTTTAGCCCTCCTACTAAAAGTGTTGAAATATTGGAAATTTTGGCCTCATTATGACTTTAAATTCAGGATTATTTGTAATTTCATTTTACGAGACTTTCTCTTTTGATCCCTTGTCTTGAAAATACAAGCCACCCCCAGCCCTCTCAGCACTAAATCCTCATAGTTTCAACCCTCCCTTCTTTTTTTGCAAACAGGCTGATTTTAAACTCCACTGTCAGATTAGAGGCATTAAGCTGAGGTTGACTCTTAGCAACCGCCTAGATAGGTTTTCTCCACCCACCATCAAACATTTCAGGGGCTAAAAGGAATTTTTTTTTCACTTTTTAAAAGAAAACACTCTCTGTAGCCTTCAGACGCACGCATCCTGTATCTTCCTCAAAACGTCTCCTTCCATTTTTTTCCCCACCTAGAAGCCATAACATTTTTATACTCGTGACAGGGTACCTCCTGTCTTGTTTGGGAAAAAAAAAAAAAACCAGCATGTCAGCTTGAATGATAAGGAAAATAAAAGAAAAAAATTTCTTCAAGTGATAAGCCTTCCTCTTTTGGCTGGTGATGGTATGTGTCCTTTCAAAAATTAAAAAGAAAGAAAGAAGGAACGTTTCTGCTGCTTGCCACTGAATAATAAAATGCATTTAAAACACAAATGTGTGTGCACACACCTACAGCTCTGCATAAGGAAGTGGCTATAATGTTCCAGCTAAACCATAATATGACAATGAAAAATAATATTCAGAACAATGTGTTTTGGAGTTGTGTGGGAAGACAAAACTTGATTGTGGCTGAAATGAAATTAATTCAACACTTTTTGTTGGAGGGCTAAATGAGTTCCTTCTCCATTTGGTGAGTTGTATGCTAAGGAAATATGGACATCTCAATCTTGTCAACTTTAAAATGGTGGATTTCAGCTCCCAGAATTTGCCAGTTAGCATTGGTTAGAATCAGAGGTGGTATTCAGCAGGTTCTGACCAGTTCTGGAGAACCGGTAGCAGAAATCTTGAGTAGTTTGGAGAACTGGCAAATGCCATCTCTGACTAGATATTTTACAGTATCCTTCCCCTGCAATGCCCACCAAGCCTTGCCCACAGAACTGGTAGTAAAAAATTAAAAAATCCCACCACTAGTTAGAATAAACTAGAATCATAGGACTGGAGGGGGGATGCGGTGGCTCAGTGGCTAAGATGCTGAGCTTGTCGATCAGAAAGGTCTGCAGTTTGGTGGTTCGAATCCCTAGCACCGTGTAACGGAGTGAGCTCCCGTTATTTGTCCCAGCTTCTGCCAACCTAGCAGTTCAAAAGTGTGTAAAAATGCAAGTAGAAAAATAGGGACCACCTTTGGTGGGAAGGGAACAGCATTCCATGCACCTTTGGCGTTTAATCATGCTGGCCACATTACCATGGAGATGTCTTCAGACAGCGCTGGTTCTTTGGCTTTGAAACGGAGATGAGCAGTGCTCCCTAGAGCCGGAAATGAGTAGCATCTATGTGTGAGGGGAACCTTTATGTTGACCTTTATAGGGCTGGAAGCAACCTGGTAGGTCTTCTAGTTTAAACTTCTGCCCAAGACAGGAGACTTTATGCCCTTCTGGAGAAATGGCTGTCCAGACTCTTGTTAAAATGAGGCACCCACAACTTCTGGGGACAAACTGTTCTACTGATTCATTGTTCTCAATGATAGGAAATTTCTCCTTGTCTCTAAGTTGGATCTCTAACAAACTTCCACCCATTATATCTTGTATTGCTCTCTAGTGCTTTGGAGCAGGACTTCTTTGGATTGCTTTGGAGCAAACTTAAACCTGGTCGACTTCAACTCCCAGAATTCCCCAGCCAGCAAAGCTTTGTCCTTTTCACTGGGCTCCTGTTGATAAAATCTAGGATGGCATTGGCTCTATTGGCAGCTGCGGCACAATGCTGGCTCATCCTTAAGTGATGGTCCATTAATCCCTCTTACAGTTACTGCTGTTGAGTCAGGTGCCGCCTATTCCATCCTTTTTCCTGTCTAATTGTAGGATTTGACTTTTCTCACCAATGAATTTTATTTCGTTAGATACCCTCCAATGCTCAAGTCTATTGAGATCCTTCTGGACCTGTAGCTTGTCTTCAGGGATATTAGTTATTCCCAACTGCTTGGTGTCATCCAGTGATTTGGTGAGTTCCCCTTCTATCCCCTCATCTAGATAATTTACGAAGATGTTGAAGAGTTCTTGGCCCAAGACAGAACCTTGAGGTAGCCCAGTGTATGCTTCCCTCCATGTAGATGTAGTTCCATTAAGGACTACGGGCTGGGTGTGGTTGGTCAGCCAACTGCAAATTCATTGCATCACAGTCTATTCCACAGCATTCTATCTTAAGGTGAGGTCACACTGGCCAACAGATGCAAAACATATGTAAAAAGGATAGAGCAGATGAGCAAATTTCCCATCCGTTGTTATCCGCTCTCAAAAGTGCCCCAAATTTGCATAAACAGAGCAGACAACAGCGGAAAGGAACGGACGTGGGGAGGATGTAGCGGGGATGTAAAGCGGATGTTTGTAGGAAGCCTAGCGGATAGAAGCAGATGGAAGCGGATGACACATCCGCAGGGCTTCCAGGGGAGAACAGCGAAGTGGACGCGTAGCGGAAGGAACGGATGCGTAGCGGATGACGCGGATGCATCACAGATGCCTATAGGATGCATAGCAGATGCATAGCAGATGCAAAGTGTTTACTGCGCATGCGGGGAGGATGAATTGCGTAAGCTCCGTGGATATAAAACGATGCATCTCTGAAGGAGGAGATGCATCTCCTCCTTCAGAGGAAAGACCTGCTGCAAGAGACATCTTGAGAGAACACCATGGGGAAGAAGTGGAAGCCTGTGCCTACTCCTGCCAGCCCTGGCAAGAAGGATAGAACCACCATCCCACCACCTGGCGCTGACTCTGAAGCTGCTGGTGCTGCTGCTGCTGGTGGTGGTGCTCCTGGTGTTGCTG
>BHFT01071357.1:0-30238 GCA_004320025.1 Laticauda laticaudata | reverse complement strand
GTAAGTTATATTGAGGATGCCTGATGAACCAATAAAAAGACTTTGTATGAATGCTTTGTGGAGTTATCTATCTGCCCTTATACATTCAGTGAGTAATTATAAAGAACAGAATAGTAAAAGGATAGTGGTCTCTTCTTATTCCAAGACGAGTAAAGGGATGGTGCTTATCTGGACTCCCTCAGTATGAAGACCATGAGGACAGAATAGGCTTGTTCTGTCAGTGTCGCAATAGTCTTTGAGATTTTTGGTTAGACTGTTGTCAGAGGTGAGATTCAAAATTTTTTACTTACCGGTTCTGTGGGCATGGCTTGTAGGCATGGTGTGGCTTGGTGGACATGGCTTGGTGGGCATGGCAGGGGAAGGATACTGTAAAATCTTCATTCCCACCCCACCCCTGGGGGAAGGTTACTGCAAAATTCCATTCCTTCCCCACCCTATTAACCTGCTTTCCAGCTTCATTTTCCTGTGCAGGGCAACAAAAGAAGACCCAACCGATCAGCTGGGACTCGGGGGGCAGAGAATAGATGGGAGCGGGGCTAGTCAGAGGTGGGATTTGCTGGTTCTCTGAGCTACCCAAAATTTCCATTACTGGTTCTCCAGAACTGGTCAGAACCTGCTGAATGCCACCTCTTGTTTGACAGGAATTTGCTGACCTCTTGAGTGTAAGTCTGATATTAATATTGGTGTTAATCTGTGCTCATCTGGGTGTTGATTGCTTGTGGAAAGGTGTTTTGGTCTTTTTGTTCCTTTTTTTTTTGCTTGTTGGTTGCCTCTTTTGCAGTATGTAAATGTTGTTTACATCTATCTGCCCATTGATGGCCAATTTGTCAGCGGGCCAGGCTTCAAGGAATTAGCTAGGGTTTTTGGATTTGGCTGGGCCTAAGATGATCAAAATTTCCCATTTGAAACTATGGTTAAATCTGTCCATACTTTGCAAAATTAAAGTTTTCATTACATGTTCTGACTGCTAATTGGTGCCAATGGATGCATCCTGTTAGTTTTCTGTCTGTCTGTTCTTGTAGCAGCTATTGCGGTCATTACATTCTGTTTTTCTTCTGGGGCTGCTAGGTCTTTTGGTTAGCTATTTTGGAGGACTTTAGTTGGTTTATGTGCTGCAATGATTCCATTTGCTTGTAATGGTCTGCTGGAGGTTTCTGATATGTTTTTGTTATTGTGATATATCCTTTTTAAAGCTTGTGTTAGTTATGCTATATTGGGTTGAGTGGTCAGGCACTTTTTAAATTTTTATTTAGTTATTAAGTTTGTATGCCACGCATCTCCCTACAAGATGTCTCTGGGCAACTTTGATGAAGTTGTGTGGAAATCAGTTTGGTTGAAAAATGTATAGATTGTCTGTTTCCTCCTTTTGCTGCTCAGGGTTGCTGCAATGTTTTGCTTGCCTGAGTAGAAATCTTACACAGATCCTTTTGTGGGAAATTGTTATTACTTTGACAACTAGGTTTGGTTATTACAAAAGTAATAGTAATTTATTTATTACCAAAATAATAACCCAACCTCCTATGAGATGCATCAGCCCACCCAGCATAGGCTGTTCTTAGGAAATCTCAGCCTGGACCCAGGAAAGCAGCATGCAGGCTTTCCTTTCATGCTGTGGGGTAAACCAAGTGAGAGATGCTCTTTCCATGGACACCCTGGGTTGCAAGGTACGCAAATGACTCCAGGCTTTTCCTGCAAGGTGCCTTCAGCCCAGAGAGGATCCTGGCCAGGTAATACTGGTTTTCTAAGGGCCCCCAGATCTCCAAAAGGTGTTTTTATCTTTCTCTTTTCCAGGAAGTGGGAAATCAGAGTTGCTCTACTCCTGAAAAAATATCTCCACAGGGTCCACATGTTATCCCCCTCCCATGGAAAATGAGAAGTGGAATTGCTCAGGAGGGAAGGGAACCGGCAGCCATAGTGTTGTCCCTAATTTGGATCTGAGCCTTGTGTTGAAGTCGATGAAGAACTCCAGACTCGAGGTGCAGTTTTTGTTTCCTTTTATTGAAGCACTCCAAGAAGAGGGGTCCTGGCCAGAAAATGCCCAGGAACCCTGAACAATAGAATTGGGAAAGCATTATACAATTTCACTAAAGCGGAAGGTGGGATGAGGCAGGATATAAGAAATATTATCTAATAAACATTTTAGTAATGATCTAACCATTGTTCTATTGGTTTCTAGCCATCTCTATTCCTAAAACTTGGCTAGTTAATTCTCTAGGAGTTATTCTCTATAATTATTAATTAATTAATTCTCTATACATGTTATTTTCTCCAGGCCATCCATATTCTTAACTTCTAGCTGTAGTATGCAGAATGTCTAACTTTTGGTACTGTTATCAGACCTTTAACCACCCAAAGTTGATGCAAGTTTTATACGTTCATGTTCTCTGTGAATAAGCATTCTTGGTTCTTGCCTGTCAGGCTGCATAATTACAGTAGAACCTCTGGTCACCAACGCTTCTTACCACGACCAAATCGGGTGACAAGTAAAAATTTCAGAAAATTTTTGCATCTGGTCATGAACAAATAATCATGTGGCGATCAAACACAGCTGTGTGATTTCCCCTTCCACGGCATTTTTTAAAATGCGCATGCACAGTCAGTCTTGCTTTTGGTCATGACCAAATCGGGTTGCGACCGAAGTCATGGAACAGATTACGGTTGAGACTGGAGGTTCTACTTATAGTCTTCCCAGTTTTCTTTCAAGTGTATGTCATAGCCTTGCTTTATTTTAGAAGACAGCCCATCAGTAGCTCCATGACATGGCTTTGCACCTCTGAACCAATTAAAGACCTTTTCCAAGAGCTTCCTGAAGGTGTTACATAAGAGAGATTAGAGCCTCAGTCCTGAAGCACTTTGCAAATTAAGGACTTTAAGTTCAGCCTTTCTCACCTGTTTGGAACCCTGTTACGCTAAAATATCATCCGAACAACCCACTCCCTGAAACTGAGCCAGAACAATCATAAGTGATCAATGTTATGGAGAGCTGCTAAGGATCAAAGAGAACCAGGATGGTGGTATCATCTCAATTTTGGATCTGCTACAAGTGATCAACAAGCATAATCAATGCTGAGTCAGTGCTAAAATCATCCTATATTATAGCAATAGCACTTATATACTTATATACTGCTTTATTTATACAGTATATAGACTTATATACTGCTTTATAGTGCTTTACAGCTCTAAGTAGTTTACAGAGTCAGCATATGGGCTCTCATTTTACCCACCTTGGAAGGATGGAAGGCTGAGTCAACCTTGAGCCTGGTGAGATTTGAACTGCCAAACTGCAGACAGCTGGCTGCAGCAGAAGTTGCTTGCAGTACTGCACTCTAACCACTGCGACACCGAGGTTCAGTCATTATCTATATGGAATCAGGAATTTTCTTTTGTCACACCTTAAGAAGCTTTATTGCGCATTTGTAAAGATGGTGAGGTCCTTAGGAGATCCATTTCAGTACTGAACATATCCAAGAAAGATGTAAGTGCAGCTGTTTTATCCAGGCCGGATTGATGAATAATACTTTGCTTTATTCTAGGAGAAACATAGTAAAATGCTAAAGGAAAGTGGAATAAATTTTTGTTTTTAGACCCCAGAATTCATATATAGATCCCCAAATAGTCTGTTTGTGATTTCGAAGAAAAAGTTGCTTAAAAATGTAAAACATCTCAAGAAGGATATCTGAACTTTCATGTTCATAAAACAAGAGAGTCCAAAGGAATGAGAAGCTGGTCAAAATATATGGATTTATCAGTTTGCTCTATAATTGATCAGTTGCCCATGGAATAGAATGAGGTAAGTTTAACACAATAATATTCTCCCCCAGAAGAGGACACTCCTAAAGTGGGATTTAATATTTGTTTGCCAGTCTTTCTGTATCTTTCTTTGCAGTAGTAGATGATCTCCTACAACTGAGCAAGCTGGTTAGGTTTTGAATGGATCTGAGGATCCCAGTTTCTTATCCTAGTGTGGATCAAAGGAGTTACATAGCACATAGATCTTTTTTGAGTCCTGAAATGTGTGATGTCTTCCTTGGATGACTCTTCAGGTTCTTCTCAGGTCAGTTCAAGAGAGGATGAGCGCATTCCTGGCATATCAGGAACTAGGTTAATTAATGACTCTGAATGGCTGATTGAAAGAGAGGGCTTCGGCTGGGGACACCTTGCAGGGATGGACGGTCAATGAAAAGGAAGAGGAGCTGCTTTCCATGGTGGATCTGAGAGCATGCAGGGCAGAGAAAAGATAAGAGCAATAGAGATCTGTCACATTACTCAGGAGAAGGCCCCGCCCATTTTCATGGGTTGCACTGGAGAGCTATTTATCACAGCAGACAGAGGGAACTTGTTAGGTTTCTGGCTGGGTGTGTTTGTTCCTGGTGCTTTGGACTTTGGAGACTTTGAACTTCTCTTGCCAAGTGAACTCCCGTGAGTGTATATCAGTTTGGCCTAGTGGATTTAAGTTTGTTTGGTGGACTTATTTTGCTGGAGTCACTTTCCACTGTTTTATGGACTATTGACTATTGCCTTGTGTACCTTAGTCTGCTTGTGGCTGGATTTATTTGGGATAGTTCTGAAGCTGAGTGAAGGAAATTGCTGAGGAACATTAATAAACTCTCCAAACCACATTTATGTGTGTGTGTGTGTGTGTGTGTGTGTGGGAGAGAGAGCGAGAGAGAGAGCGAGAGCGAGAGAGAGAGAGAGAGAGAGAGAGAGCACAAAATGGTTTAATTTTCCATCTTCCTTGTTGCTTCATTTCCCTTCTAGGTCTTTTATGAGATACGGATTTACATCCTTCAGTGCATTTTTCAGTTGATCTTTGCACTGGTCATTCCAGCTAGGAACTAACTTATAAAGCTCTCGCATTTTCGCCTGATTAGTTTCCTGTGAGCAGATTTTTTGGTATTGTTCTTCATTGAGGATGGACTTGTGCAATTTATCCAACACCTGTTCCACTGTGGCAGTTCGCTGGATCAGCTGCTCCCTGAACTGGTCGATGAAATGCTGGTGAGAAGAACTAGATGGTTGATTCCCTGTCAAGAAATGACAAGAAGAAAATAACTCTTATATGCTCACCAGATAGTCTTAGACTAGCTGCAAACCCCTTCTCTTTGCCTCAAGGCTAACATTCATCTTAAACAGCTCTCAGATGTGTGATCATCCATTCCCATAATTTTCAGTGAAGGCCATTCTTGGCTGTGGCATTTGGGATGTTGAAGGGTACACACTTGGAAGTTGCATAGGTTGAGAAACACTGCTGTAGGTTTTGGGAACAGGGAGAGCAAGTTAATGATTCCTAACAGCATTTTAGGTCCTTTCCAAATTATAGAATTGGGAGAAGACATTCTAACATGTTAAGAAGCATAAAACAAATGTCTTCAGTATATGTACCAATAGAGAGGAAGTATTTTAGAGGAAGTGGTCACTGCAAGAAGAAACTGGGTGTGCAAAACAGCATTCTAATACATGCTGGCTGATTGCTTGAGTTTGACTTTCTGCTTGTGGAAACATATCAGAATTGCTTTACCTTGGCCAACTTTTGTTATATGGAAAATAGCTTGGGGAAACACCAGATATTCCTACCTAAACATGCCAGCTCTTGTCCCTTGCTATAGCCGACAATTACAGCAGTAAACCTTTTTTTTTTTTTTTAAAGGAGAGCAACTTCTCATTTTTAAATATTGTACATAAAACTTCTTAAAGTTTCTAGGAAATCAAATTGCATTTCACATTACTATTGTGTCATTTATGAATGAGTGATAGCAAGCACAATGAGTATGTAGGTCATTTTTCATTGGGACTGTTCTGTTCAGATAGTGCGTAAAGTGTACATGAATAAGTAAGATTTAATGTGGGTACCATTCCAAGAAAGAGCACTTTTCTGACAATTGAACTAAGAGTGTCAGAAAAGGGAAAGAATGCTTTAAAAATGTTTTAAAATCCTAAATGCCACATCCAGAGCAGACATTGCCAAGAAATCTGGAAACTCTTTCTGAGGCAATTTTGTTCACAAATATTACACACATGTAATCCAGAAGGAGAATAGATTAAAATAAAATAAAAAGCCAGATAAAGTTCCATATTTCATAAATAGAAAGGAAATGATGTAATAAGTGAAAATAAAAAGGTGAGATTTTACAAAAAGGTTAAAAAAATGTTTTTCAAATATGATAGGTAATGGTTATAATACTTTACTACTGAATACCTTAGCGAGGAATGTCTATACAAGAACTTCAGAAGATAGCAAGGGCCATAAGCATCTGAGGAAGAATATTATATATGTGAGAATAAGGGAGCTCACCAAACTTTAAGAAGAGTAAGCAGAAGCCATGATGATTTAAAAGTTATTTTAGGAAAAAGATGCATACCTTGCTATGTTTTTTTTTTAAAGACGACTTTTTGAATACCTATAATTTTAATGTTTTCTATAGAAACAGAAGGAAGACAGCAGAACTTTAAAAAAAAAAAAACCTTAGGCGCCAAAACAAAACATACCGTCTGATAAGTTTACTCGTTTCATTTTTGAATAAGCTTTACCAGAAAAAGTTTTCAAAAGGTGATTTCGGAAGATTTGGCGCTTCGGTTTGCAACAAGAATGGCCACGGAGACAAGATCCTGCAAATGATTCAACTGCTACCCGAAACAGATCTGGATCAAGCGGGGCGCTTCGATCGGCCCCAAATTCTCTCCCCCCTTCAACCCTCCCCCCGGCTTTACCGATTCCAGAGACAGCCACGAGTTTTTCGGCTTGGGGATTGCAGTGGCAGCGTCTCAGCACCGCGGCTGTCACCTCTACGGCGTAATCCTGGGTGTAATAGCCGAGCAGGAGGTCGCTCAAATCCAGCGCGTCCGCCTTCTGCAGCCGCCCTCGGGGGATATTGTCGTAGCCCGGTTTGACCGGGAATTCGTGGAGGTTCGTTTTGAACTTTCGGAGCTCGTCCTCCGTCAAATCCTCCAGCGTCTCCTCCAGGCACTGATGGATGGGTTTGGGCATATTTGCGCCCCTCCGGAATCAGCCCCAAAGCACGAGTGATTCGGAGGGTGCCAGGGAATTAACACAGGGAGAAAGTATTTTCGGTTTCGCTCAGTTCAGCGAATCTTCCTGATGCGACCTCCGGAAAAGGGAGGATCCACCGCTGTCCTGGAAATGCAGATTGATCAGCCTCTGTCCAATGTCCAAAAGGTGCTTTTTTCGGGAGGCAACTGGACTTGTTTTTTCTTTGGAAGAGTTTTTTCTTTTCATCAGAGGAGCTTCTTCAGCTCTGACTGGATGGTGGGGAATGGGAGGATTTATATTCCTTGCAGATAGCTGGTCATTGGCATCCTTTTCAGAGGGTGGTTGAAGCACTGGGATGTTTATCCTCAGGGATAAACAGTGTCCTCAGGGTCACCTGAGTGGCACTCCTGGTTCCTATAGTCTGCACTTCTGCTCCCCCCCCCCATCCATTTCTACTCCCACACCATTCAAAGGATGTTCATCCCAAATTGTATACTAAGAGGGTGATTCCCAATTTGGGATGAACACTCTTTGAATAGTGTGGGAGTAGGAATGGATTTCCAGAGGGGAAAAAAAATGTAGGCTACGGGAACCAGGTGATCCTGAGGACACAGATAAACCTCCAGATAAAAAAGTGACATGACAGTTTTTTTACACTTATAACAGTTGCAGCATCCTCATGGTCATGTGATTTACATTCGATGCTTGACAACTGATTCATATTTATGATGATTGCATTGTCTCAGGGCCATCTGATCTCCTATTGACAAGTAAAATCAACTGGGAAGGCCAGTTTCACTGAACAACTGGGTTACTAACTCTAAGGAAGCTAGACCTGTCCTGTAGAATCAGCTTGAAAGTTTATTTTGGAGGAACCCCTAGAAATAGGACCCAAATTTATAAAGAAAATGGAAGAGTTTGGTGCGGTAGCAGGTCTTAAACAAGGAAAAGACTAAAATATTGACAAAGAATCTTACAATTAAACAGAGAATCGAATTGACAGAAAAGATGGACATGCAGATAACTAAAAAAGTTAAATATCTGGGAATTTTGTTAACAGCAAGATATACATCCATTAAAGAAGACTATACTAAATTAATTCAGCAAATAAAGACGGATCTGGATAAATGGAAAAAATCTTTAGCTGTCGTTGGTCGGAAGGATAGCTAGTACAAAAAATGAATATTCTACCGAAACTGCTATTCTTATTTCAAGTAATTCTGATAAAATTAAGAAAAAAGTTTTTTGAGGACTTAAATAGACTGATGTCAAAGTTCATCAAGGAAGGCAAAAAACTAAGAATCAAATTGAAAATACTACAAGACACCAAAAACAAGGGAGGGTTTGGGTCCTGGATTGGGGACTATATTACCAGGCTTAAGTGCACACGTGGGTGAAGGAGTGGGTAAACTTAAAGAACAAAAGAATATTGACAATAGAAGAGCATAATCTACAATTGGGGTGGCATGCATCTATATGGTATGGGAAAAATAAGCCACAAAGATACTTCCAAAGGCACTATATTAGAAGTGCTCTGTTGTCAGTATAGGGAAAAAAATCAAACAGAATCACTATATGAAAATACCGGTCTGGCTATCTATGATAGAAATGCTAATATACCCTAATGTTTTAGATCCGGATAAAATTGTAAGATATAAAGATATACATAATGAATAAGGGGATTTAAAATCTAAACAGGAAATTAAAACAGCAGGGAATTGACTAGCGGCCACATATCCAAATTCAAATGAGACATAAAGAAGATACAGAAATATATATTCTATAAGGAACTCTAAGAACTGGATAAAATATTGTTAGGGATAGATGAAAAATTAATAAAGAAAATTTATAATTACTTATTGAATTTCAAAATGGAAGAAGAATGTATAAAAGAAACTATGATAGTATAGGCAATTTTTTTGGGATACACCATAGAATGAGATAATTGCCAAAAATTGTAGGAAAGAAATTATAAATTAACGATATCAACAGCTTACAAAGAAAACCTCTACAATTTTTTTTTTATAGATGGTACTTGCCACCAGCAAGAATGGCAAAAATGTTTCCAAATATGTCACCAGAGTGTTGGAAATGCAAACAGGTCCTGGGATCCTACTACCATATGTAGTGGACTGTCCAGTGGCAAAAAAATATTGGTCAAAGATAAAAAGATGATTAGAAGACAGCACAGCAAATAGATCTAAAACCAGAATCATTCTTATTAGATATATTACCAGGGAAATATAATAAAAGAACCACTTATGTAATGTGTAATAACAATAGCTAAAATTACACATGCACAAAATTGGAAAAACAAAAAACCTACAGATGAAAAGGTAATTTTAAAAAATTTGAATATGCCAAATTGGATAGTTTAATGACAGAACTTAAAGAGGAAAGAAATTACTACTTAACATGGGACGGATTGTACAAATGGTTAAATATAAGGTGCAGAGATTAGTAACCATAATGAAAGAAGATTAACAAAAGAGAAATAAACACAGGTATATAGATATATGTAAGAATATATGTTGTAAGCAATATCACTATCAGGCTGTACATGAATATGGATTAAAATGTATAGAGTAATAAATGTAATAGAGTGTTATGGTACAACTATGAAAACAATAGTTATAATTATGATGTACAATACCTGGTATTTACAAGAGACTACACAGTATGACTATGAGAATAATGGTTATAACCAGAGGGTATAATATGATGTATATTTAAAAAGGATTTGAATAGCCAGTACACTACCATTGCAAAATTGGAATTGTGATGTATAATAAAGGAAAATGTACAATAAAAATATTATATTAAAAAAAATCAGGACAGAGTTGGGATGACTGGATGCAACCAAGCATTTACTGGCCAGATACCTTTCCTTGCACCACGTGGAGTTCACAGCAGATATTTTTTCTTTGGCCCTAGGAGAGAAATATCTGCTCACTACCTAGGATTAAACTCTCAACTTTCCAAGTGGGAGGCGAGAGTCTTAATCACGTGTATACACAAATATGTTCTTTATCAAGGTTTTCATATCATTTCCCTGCCATTCCTTGAGTTTAAGGGAGAAATCAGATGGTTGTGAAACTGAAATTCACTTAAATTTGTTCTAAGCCACATGTATTTCAAGTGAGAGGATGTGGCAAGTAAATAAAGGGTCATGTGGGCTAATTCCTATCTACAGATGGAGAAGGAACTCACCAGGTTGTCTTGCGTGGGTGCTGAGCTGGGGCACAGGTTCCTGAACAGAACTGGAGGCATCTGGGGAGAAAAAAGGGTTACTGTGCAAAACCAGCAATAAATAGACCCTGCAGAGAATTTTGTCTGTCCTGTAGAATCAGCTTGATGGACCCTGGTGAGTTCAATTGGGGATTATACCTGAGGCTGTAATATGCAATTAGCTTGAGTTCTTCTTCTCCACCTAGAATGAAGCTGTGCTGGCAACTTTAGACTGGACTGCATTTATGCAGACACTCTTGACGTGAAGACTGTGCTCTCTGGGTTTTGGAGGGCCTCCAGAGAATCTGAGTCCCAGAAAGAGTGAAACTGACTGGAAACAGCCAAGAGTCTTTATTATTGTGGTGATAAGAGCAGCAAAACCGGCTTCATGCTCTGCTCTCATTGTGTCCTCTGACTGCTGGCCAGAGGCTTTGTCCAGGGCAACAGCCCTACCTGGATAAGAATAAACTTGCTGTGATAAATTACGTCCTGGCAATTTATATCTGGTTCTTCTGCCCCTGAAGATGACTTATAATGTCAGCTAGCACAATTTCTGAGCTAGCACAATGTCAGCTCGCACAATTTCTAGAAACAGAGACTGGAGTTCGATGAAATGAGTTCATCACACCAGTACATCTTTATTCCCTTTCCAATTGTTTTCAGACACAATTTAATGTGTACCAACAAAGTATAAAATCCTTTGTGGTTTGGGATTATTGTATGTGAAGAAAACGCACCTTCATTTCCATTCTTACCTCTGTCCTAAGCAAATACAATAGAAGCTTGATTGCTTTATCCTTTGACCATATCCAAATACTGCAGGCCTAACAATGTTCAAAGCTTTGGGCACCCCACCTGCCAAGGGACACCCGAAGTGGTCTTTATTGCTTTTGGAGCATCAAAGAAAGCCTTTTTCTTCCAGGCTTCCTTAATACAGAAATAAGTTTGTGATGCTCTGATATTTCTAACTTTTTAGGGCTGCTTTTATTTTCTGTCACTAGATGACTCTTTATTGCATTCTATTTATTATACATGGCATTTTAATGTCTCATATCTTTTATAAAAGCTATCAACTTTTAGCTTAATGCTTTCATTATTTCGATTTTATGGCTGTGCAGGTGTGTGCGTGTGTGTGTATGTATATACACACACACAGGTATATACATATGTGTGCGTGTGCGTGTGTGTGTATGCATATACATGTATATATGTATATTTTGTGTGTGCGCGTAGGAGTATATAAAATATTCATAAATATTAGACAAACGCTGAAATAAATATTTGTGCCTGCATAATTGGCCTGTCCTGAAAAACGGATAAGCAATGGTGTGTAAAACCGGGCTTGGTTTCCATGGAAATCACAAAATACATTTGTAATTTCTATTATAAGATATATTATACATAAAGTATAGCATAGGAGCAAAGGGGGTGGACCTGTTTCACAGCCAGCCTTTGGAAAGAGGAATCCGAATCCCAGCAAAGCAAGCTGGAAAGTTTTCAGAACTTTTCAGAGACTTCAGAAGGCCAGCTCTGTGGAAGCCGAAAGGTTTTTTCTTCCTTTGGCTGGTCAGTGGCGACTGCAGTAGCTGGCTTGGGAACCCAGATCCAGCCCATCCGGGCCGGTCTTCCTGCCGCCTCATCTCACGCGCTACCTTTCCCGGTGTCCCTGAGCAGCTTCCGAGCTTGGGGCTTGCAGTTGCTGTCCGACAGCACCTTGGCGGCCACTTCCACGGCGTAGTCCTGGCAATAGTAACTGAGCAGGAGGTCGCTGAGTTTGAGCGCGCCCGCCTTCTGCAGGGGTCCTCGGGGGATGTTGCTGAAGCCTCCCTTGACCGGGAACTCGTTGAGCTCCGCCTTGAATTTCTCCAGCTCGCTGTCCGTGAGGTTCTCCAGGGCTTCGGCCAGGCAGCAGCGGACGCTCTTGGCCATCGTGCTCCTCCTGCTCCTCCTTCCGAGAAAACGGGAAGGGGCGACTTCGGAAGAAAGGGAAAGCAAGGCGCCGGGCGGAAAAGGCTCGCGAGGGGGAGGGCTCGGCAGCTCGGCCTCCGTTCCGTTCGCTTTTTAGCCGATTGTTTCCCGTTCCGGACCCGATCGGTTTATTGCTGCAGACAAGCTGGAGGTTTCCGGAGGATCTGCTCGAATTAAGGACTCGGACGTCCAGTTGACGCACGTTTCCCCGGGTTGTGTGATTTACATTTGGATGCCTGACAACTGGTTCGGACTTACGAAGGTTACAGTGTCCGTGGGATCCCCTTTTGCAAACTTCCGACAAGCAAAGTCGATAGGGAGGCCACATTCGCTTAACCACCGTTGTTAGTAACTTAACAACTGCTTTGATGCACTTAACAAACATGATAAGACAAGTCATAAAATGGGGCAAAACTTGCTTAACACCTGTCTCACTAGTAGCAGACATTTTGGGTTAAATTATGGTCGTAATAGCACTTAGATTTATATACTGCTTCATAGTGCTTTACAGCCTTCTCCGTTTAAAGAGTCAGCCTTTTGCCCCCAACAATCTGGGTCCTCATTTTACCCACCTCGGATGGATGGGAGGCTGAATCAAGCTTCAGCCGCTCAAGATTAAACTTCTGGTTCTGGACAGAATTCTAACCATTGCACCACCATGGCTCCTAATGCTAACAGATAAATTCAATTTATTTGTTTCAGCTCAGTCTAACACTGTGCTTGTTTATCCAGCACAATTACACTGAGAAATAAAACTAAGGTTTAACTCTTTATTTCAGGTACTCTGTTTGGCAGCACATTGCATCTTCAGACATGTGCTGCTGCAACAGAGTAATGCAAATTGGGTCTATCTATATATGCTAACAGATAAATTCGATTTGCTTGTCTCAGCCCAGCACAACAGTGTTAATTTTATCCTGCACAATTTGAGTCAATAATCATGCTGAGAGGAAAAGTGAGGTTTAATCATTTATTTCTGCACAGAAATAAAGATGGATGCTTGGGACCCAGGAATAAATCAAGCATGACTGCTGACATTCGACAAGTTGTGTTTATAGCATAAAACCACAGATAAACCTAAAGAAATTCCTGATATTTCATCACTTTTTCCTGAGATATTGAAGATTTCTACAATTAACACCCATTAACAGGCATGGGAGTGTATGCTTAATTCCAACATCCCATAATAAGCATCAGGGTGCATTTCATTCGATAAGCTGTTCTTATTTAACATCATAATGATGAATCTTTTACCTATGGACCTTTGCCCAGACATTTTTGGCCATGGCTTCAGCAAAATACCATGTTTCTTTTTTTTCTTCCAGGAATGGACCCCTACTTTAGCATACTGGTAGTCCTAGACTTATGACTACTGTTGAGGTGAAAAAATATCTCAGTTTCTTCACAAGGCAGTTTTACGGCCTTGCTTATTACAGTTGTTAAGTGAATCACTGCGGCTGTTAAGTTAGTAATATGGCTGTTAAGTGAATCTGGGTTCCTCACTGATTTTGCTTGTCAGAAAGTTAGAAAAAGGGATCGCATGTCCCTGGGACGCTACATCTGGCATAAGTACATGCCAGTTGCCAAGCTTCTGAATTTTGATCACATGACCACAAGGATGCTGCAAAGGTCAAAGTGTGATAAGCAGTCATGTCACTTTTTTCAGTGCCATTTGTAACCTTGAATAACCATAAGTTATAAGTTGATAACTACCTGTAGTTACGCTCCAGAATGGGACATGTGCTGTCCAGACAGTTTAGAGTTAATGAGATTTGGGATAGTTACTTAGGAATTGTGAGCTGTCCCTTTAAGGGAATGCATCATGGTAAATGTAGTTAAAGGTATCCTGAGAAATGTAGTCCATGTCATGTGACCACATCTGTAATCCTGACTGGTCATTATATTGACCCTTGTTGGGTTGGGGGAGGCTCCCTCACTCTTGCCTGAAACCACTATACCATGCAGCTACTTCAATCATCATGGGGTTGAGACCTTTTGATCTTTCTACACTACAAGACAGATATACAGAGGATTGGACATTAAGAAGAACTTTGTCACAAATGTAAGTTATGAGGATACCTGATGAACCAATAAAAAAGACTTCGTTATGGATGTTTTGTAGAGTTACTCTGTCTGCTTTATAACATCCAGAGAATAATAAGCAGAACAGTAGAAAGATAAAATCAGTCTTGATTCCTGGAAGTAGAAAAAAGCAGCTGGAGTCACAGTAAAATGACATTGTTTCATTTTGAGACTCTCTAAAGTAGAAAATTTGAATCTCTGCGATAAAGACAAAGATATGTTGAAGCCAGGAGTGAATGTGGAAAGCTAAGCTCTGTGCCTCAGTTTGAATTGCTGGAAGGGGCAAGAAACCCCCCCTTTCCCCTTTTATACATGAGACTTTCAAATATCCTATGCTCCGGCTCTCAAAGGCAATCAAACTTTGTCTTCATCGGTCCTTTTTTTTCTCTTCCTTTACAGATGCTGGATTCCTTTGTCTGTACTTCAAACTTCTCATCTTGGCCAGGAAAGGGCAAAGCTCCCCCCCAAAACAAGAAAAGCTTCTCTGTCTCATGTTACACCCTGCTAACTAAAAGGCGCTCATGGGGGGGGGGGGGAGGCAACGGATTTCATTTGTCTCAGAATTTCAACTCCCTTTCAAAATGTAAGATTAAAATGCAATTTCCCTTTGTAAGCCTAAAAGCTAGAAAAATAAATGCATTTTACAGCCAGCTGGAGAGAGTTTGGCTTCCTGTTTTCTCCTTCCTTCTGAGAAAAAGCCTGCATTTTCACGGGCCATTCCATCCAAACAGTTGTTACGGAGATGCCAATAATAAAAATACCTCGTCACCATAGAAACGGCCTTGCCACGATTAGCCCCCTTTTGTCTCAAACGCTCTTCACAAAATGCAGATGTTCCTACCTTCCCAAGACACAAGACAATCGAGAGACCGTTTTCCTTTGGCTAAAAAAAAAAACCTATAGTGCTCCTTTTACTCCTAAGCAAAGGAAATCTGGAGCCTCTTTCTCTCTCTATCTGTGCAAGGTAAACTTTAAAAGGCCCCTCGGATGCTGAGCAAGGAATTCCCCCCCCTTTCTCTCTTCAACAAGGAAGTTGAGACAAAGGCAAAGGCAGCCCAAGCTACATTTGAGGGCTCAAGGGAGAAATTCCCCAGAGTTTTCCTAATAGTTGTTTGAAATCTTTATGATTTTTTTTACCACAATTTTACAAAAAATTATACAAAAGTTTACTCAATTTAACCAGAGTGTTTACAATAGATAATCCTTTTTTGGCAATTATTTGTGGAACTTTTAAAACAACTTAATTCAAGGTTCCAGGATTAACTGCACCTAACATGGGTGTAGAACGCATTCTTCCAGGACCCTCAACTGCCACCTTGTTGGAGCAAGCAACATCACAGGCATATTTCTGCGTTTAACCTCCATGTCTTCAGACTTCCTACACATATTTCAGCGTTTAGCCTCAAGTCTTCAGACTTCGCTACACAACCTCTACTGCCCCCTTGTGTAGCAAGCACACAACGCCACCCCTAGAAGCAGCCATATTGTTCACTGTGCTAGCACCTCCCAGACTTCTGCAGTGCTACCTACAGTGCTCAAGTATTAAATTCAGCAGAAATCCTACCTTTTGCTACCTGCGCATACAAAAAAAAAAAAGGGAACTGCATGGAAAACCACTAAATTTTCTAAATTTCACCTTTTGTCAATTTGAAACATGGCAACTGCTTCAGCCTAGACAGATGTCTCTGTACCAGGGGACTCCAACTGTCCACCCCCCCTTGACATAAATGTGGAGCCTGGTTCCCAATAACCACTTTCAGATGTCCAACCCTCTGGAGAAGCTGCGATACCTCAGAAAGCCTATGAATGCAGACACCTCACCTGCGGTGGCACGCTGAGCCAGCCTCTCCCCTGGAAACTGATGAAGAATCTTGGTACCTGCTTTTCTTTGGAGTGTACCATTCACAGAAACCAGGCTAAATACGTATAGTCTTCGATGCCAGTGCACCGTTTCAAGGCCACTCTCTGAACAAGGCCCCTTTGACAGGACCTGACCTCACGAACAGTCTCCTTGGGATGCTCATCCGCTTTAGTAAAGAAACCATAGCAGTTATGGCCGACATACAGCAGTTGTTCTATTCCTTCCTCATACAGTAAGATCACCGCAACGACCTCTGTTTCCTATGGTTTAGTGAAGATCAGCACAACCAACGGATTTCTGAATACCAAATGAGGGAGCATGTATTTGGCAATGGCTCTTTCCCTGCAATTGCGAACTACGGTCTCCAGTATACTGTTCGAGAGGGAGAAGGCAAATACGGAGCAGAAGCTAAATGCTTTGTAGAACATGACTTCTATGTAGACGACGGCTTGAAATCTGTTGCCACCCTAGCGGAGGCCATAGATCTCTTGAAGAATACACAGCAAATGCTAGGGATGGACAACCTCAAGCTACACAAGATAGCGTCCAATAGTGAAGAGGTGCTAAGGGCCTTTAATCCAGAGGATCACGCCAAGGGATTGCAAGCCCTCAATTTCGCCAGCGACGCCCCCTTCATTCAATGCAGTCTCAGCTTGTGTTGGAACTTGAAGAAAGACTTCTTCACCTTCAAAACCCCAGCCCTAAAGACCGGCTTCACAAGGCGAAGAGTGCTGTAAACAGTTAACAGCCTGTTTGATCCTCTAGGATTTGCAGCTCCTGTCACCATCCAAGGTAGAATCCTACTGTGCACGCTCTCCCAAACCACCAAAGATTGGGACAAACCACTCCCACCAGAGCAGACGCGAGAATAGGAGTCATGGTGCAACTCTCTCTGTTGCCTCCAAGATGCGCACACATGTTCCTATCTCACCCACCACAGCACAAAAAAAGGAATTGCATGTTTTTTCAGATGCATCAACAAAGGCAGTAGCAGCCGTGGCATACCTCAAAGTCTAAGGTGGGGAGAGCAATGTGTATGTCAGATTTGTCATGGGAAAGGCAAAACGAGCACCGCAAAAAGGTCATACTATACCATGACTAGAACTTTGCAGAGCTGCACTGGCAGCGGAACTATCAGACACGATAACGAAGGTGATAGATCTTCCCTTAGAACCCACCACCTTCTATACAGACAGCACAGTGGTACTGGGTTATATCTACAATGGGAGTAGATTCTTCTACGTCTATGTGATCAACAGAATTGAGTGGATCAGGAGATCTTCTAAACATGTGCAGTGGCGGAATGTTGCAATGGATCAGAACCCTGCAGATCATGCGACAGGGTCCATTACTGCATCCTAGTTATCAACTTCTACCTGGCTCAAAGGCCCCGAGTTCTTGTGGCATATAGACGCCTTGAAGCCAGAAAGACTTGATTTATATGAACTCCTAGATCCCGATAATGATGGCGACATTCGACCCTAGTCAAGAAGGTAGAACCAGTTGTCCCTCCAGTTGTCTGCCTAGCAGTGACATTCCAACGCAAGAAGATAGGCCCCTTAAAACCTGCTTGCACTGAACGCTTCTCCTGATGGAAACCTCTTGTACTGGCAATAACTGTGCTCGTCTGCATAGTTGTCCATCTCCTTGGTCATCAGAAAGGCTTCAAGTCATATTTCCCAGACCACTGCGCTCATGCTGAGAGATGAATATTGAGAAGTGTGCAACAAGATGCATATCCGTCGGAATGCGGATACCTGAGTTCAGGGTTGCCCATATCACAATCTAGTCCACTTCTGAGACTGAACCGTTACGACCAGGAGGTACTGTGAGTAGGAGGTCACCTCCATAAAGCAGAAATGGACTCACCCAGCAAGCACCCCATCATCCTTCTGGCTTACCATCATGTAACAAGGGTGTTAGTACAACACCAACACAAACTAATCCATCATCAAGGCTGCCACTTCACAGAAGGTGCCCTCAGAGCGAGTGGACTCTGGATCGTAGGCGCCAAAAGATGTATTACAACTGTTTTGCAGTCTTGCTTCCATTGTTGCAAGCAACAAGGCCAGACTCTACACCAGATGATGGCTGACCTACCACCTGAGCACCTGAGCTCTGAACCACTGTTTAACAATGTAGGCTTCAAATGTATGGTCTGTGTCTGCCTGATGGACCAGGGGCAGTCAAGCTAACAGCAAACGATGGGAAGTACTCTTCACATGCTTCAGCATTTGAGTGGTCCATATCGAAGTCATTGAATCTATGGATACCTCTTGCTTCATCAACGCCCTGAGAAGGTTTCAAGCCCACAGAGGCCCAGTCAAGGTATTCAGATCTGACTGTGGAATGAACTTTGTAGGTGCTTGTAAAAAACTACAGATAGAAGACAGCATTCATCCTGACTTGCCAATTGTTGGCTACCTTAAAGCCAACAAGTGCAGATAGATATTTAATCCTCCCCATGCATTTCACATGGGAGGAGCATGGGAACACATGATTGGAATTGCTCGTCAGATCCTTGACTCGATGTTGGTGAAAGCACCTAAACTGACACATGAGACTCTATCTACCCTTATGGCAGAAATCAATGGTCGACCATTGATGGTCGACTTTTAGTTCCAGTCTCTTCAGATCCTGAGAATCCAACTATTCTCATTCCAGCTGCCTTGCTAACTCAGAAGATGGGCGATTGGCCCACACCGTTAGGGACATTTGATTCTAAGGACTTGTCCAAACAACAATGGAGACAAGTTCAACAGTTTGCCAACACCTTTTGGAACCATTGGAAGCAAGAGTACCTGTATACCCTACAAGAGTGCCATAAATGGAAGACCAAAGAACTGAACCTCGAAGAGGGAGACCTTGTCTTGCTGAAAGACAAGGATGTGCATCGCAACACGTGGCCTATGGGATTTGTGTCTAAAACCCTGCCCTGCTCTGATGGACTAATCCACAAAGTCAAGGTCATGTTAGTGAGGTTGCTAGATTCCTCCTGCGACCAGCCTACTTTCACCAAGAAGTTCTACACCAGACTGGTTACCGACCTTGTGTTGCTGCGGAGAAAAGCTGAACTTGAAGATTGAACCTCAAGCTTTGCATGCCTTGCTTAGTTTGATGCTTTATTAATGTTTACTCTTTCTCTAAGTTATATAGCTAACTCTTTATCTTAATTAGATAGTTATTGGCTATTCAGTTAGTATTACTATTTACTGCTTATCTTAGTTTATAGTTATTTTTTTTTCTTCTCTTAATAGTGGAATTTACAATTCCAGGCAGAGAGTGTGCTGTCTAGACAGTTTAGAGTTAATGGGATTTGGGATAGTTACTTAGGAATTGTGAGCTCTCCCGTTAAGGGAATGCATCATTGTAAATGTAGTTAAAGGTATCCTGGGAAATGTAGTCCATGTCACATGACCACATCTGTAATCCTGATTAGTCACTATATTGACCCTTGTTGAGTTGGGGGAAGCTCCCTCACTCTTGCCTGAAACCACTTTACCATGCAGTTTCTTCAATCATCATGGGGTTGAGACCTTTTTATCTTTCTATACTACAAGACAGATATGCAAAGGATTGGATATTAAGAGGAACTTCATCACAAATGTGAGTTATGAGGATACCTGATGAACCAATAAAAAAGACGTTGTTATGGAAGCTTTGTGGAGTTACTCTGTCTGCTTTATACCATCCAGAGAATAATAAGCAGAACAGGACACCTAGAGTAAAGCCCATGTCACACTGCACTAATGGATGGAAAGAGGATGTAAAACGGAGAAAAACACTTGCCATCCGTTGGTTAACGCGATGCTTCCGTTTTGTACTCACTGCGTCCATTTTCTCCTCTTATATCCATTTCCAGCATCCGAAAATCGAACTAGAGTTCCATCTGCTACAAAGTAAGTTTAGAAGCTGCTCAAAACTTTTCGAGGTGGAACATGTAATCCAAATGCGTCCGTTCTGTATCCGATACAATAACGGGGAAAATCCGTTCTGCAATCTGTCCATCTGTTATGCATCCACTATATCTGTAGGCAATCCACTGCGCTCCGCACAATCAAATCCACTCCAGCAGAAAGCAGACACAGGAGGAAGCGAGGAACGGACGCGAAAACGGACGCGCAAGCATTAGTAGCACGGACGGAAGAAAGGATGAAAGTGGATGCAGCTCGCAAAGAAGCAATTAAAAACGGAAAAAAACGTTCGCAGAGGGGACCTATCTCCGGATATTAAAGGATTTCTAGAGGATGCCTAGAGGATACAAAAGGACACATAGGGAAAACCTATATTTGCCTATAAACAAAGGTGGAGGCAACTCACCTGGATCCTCACTTTCAGTCCAGCAGCCCTGCTGTGCGACCTCTGCAGCTTCCATCTTGCCCTCTTGCTCCTTCCACAGCATCAGTCAATGTCCACCGTGGATCGTAACACAGTCCTTTTGGTAAGCCACCATTGTTCTGCATAGTGCGAAGGCCATCTACAGGCTCTTTCAACTGTTCTACGGAAGAAAAGGAGGCGGCCAAGAGCATCTGGGTCCGAAGATGGAATCGGGAGAAGAAGCAGAGTATGGACTGTACAACAGATGATGGTGGAGCTGAGAACGAAGACCCTCGTGCATTCCAGAACGTTCCATGAGGATGCCTCCAGTCATTGTTTTGACGAAGATTTGTGCAGCGCCTGAAACCCAGGTTGACACGGCAAACACCAACTTCCGGCCCAGCCCTGGACCCTGGGCTCAAGATGGCTACTGACTCTGCACCACCCGTGGCCTCGGACCACCTAAGAGGAAGCCTGCAGTAGGCTGGGAGGGTGCCACAACAACACCAATAACAGCATTGTGGTCAGAAGAAGTGGTGCAGGCCATCATGCGAATGAATACCTGGAGGAGACTCCTCCCAGTGCACTCCACTGAAGAAGGATGGACAGAAAGTTGCCAGAGCAGTGGTATCAGAGGTGGAACTTCCCACACACCGTTGGAGCCATAGATGGAAAGCACGTTGGCCCTGCAAAACGCCAGCCAGTCGGGGTCCACTTTATTTCAACTACAAGGGCTTCTTCAGCATCGTCCTCTTCACATGGTCGATGCTGACTAGCAAGTTATGTAAATCGATGCTTCAGGCAAGGGTCAATCTTCGAGATGCCCAGGTTATACCACGCCAGTGACCTCAAAAGGAGGACTGGAATACAACCTCCATCATGGCTTCCCAGATCCAGGCCCCCTGCCCAACAACAGGTCGCAAGATGTGGCCCTATTTCAATCGTGGTAAGTATGACGCCCTTCTCCCTCAGAACGCTACCTCATGAAGCCCTACACTTCAGACTCCTCACCCGTGAAGGAGGATCTTTCCACTACAAGGCTGTCAGGGCAAGGCGGGTGGTGGAGATGCCTTTGGCATCCTGGCCACAGGTTCCAGTACTTCTCACCACGCATGCCAGCATCGGTCCCGAGTCCGTGAGGAGGATTGTGGAAGCTTGCTGCATCATGCAACAATCTCATGCGTCACCCTGGCTAAACCCAGTCTGGCAAACAGGCTCGTGGACCTCCAACAGGCAATGGGGACATGGAGCCTGGGGATATGGAGGCAAGGGGAAACCTGATAGACACTGGAGGATGTGCAAGGCCCCCAACAGAGCCTACACAGTAAGGGAAGAAGCAGCGCAACCTCCTGAAACAACTGGTGCAACTCCCAGCTGGAGCAGTGGAGTGGCAAGGACAAGGGATGAATAGAGTGATTAATTTCTGGATGCCTTCCTTCAGAACTGTTCTCACACACGGATGAGATTGGGCATGTATGTTGGTGTTTGCCTACAATGAATAGGGCATTTAATCAAGAGTTGTGGATGCAATGATTACATTAGTATTGATACATGAAGGTCCATAGGTGTGGCAACCTGGGGAGTGTAGCCATACAGTCCCACTAATGCTTGCACTGGAGGTTTATCTATCCCCCACAGCTGTCTCAACGCCATCCACAGCTATATCTTAAACCCATCCCAAAGGTATCCCTGCCACTCCACTGCTATGCTTACCCATCCCACAAAGCATACAAAGGCTTTAACGCATTTTCTAAAAAATTTCCAACCAAGCCCTTTATTTTTAACAAAAATAAATGAAGGCAAGTGTGTGAAGCAAAAAGATAAATCTTTATTAATAAAAGCTGTAAAAGAACAAATGACCCAAGTCAAGTTTTGTCGCAAATAAAGTCTACAGGTAGCACCCAGTCTTCTGGCACTTTCTCTGTCACTCAGAGTGTGCCCAGTCTCAGGGGTGAAGGGTCCAGGTGCTGTGGAGGTGGCTGCTGCTGAGTGCTGGTCTGAAGCGCCACTGGGGTCCCCTGGCCCTGAGAGGACAACCGGGGACGGTGTGTTTGAGGAAGCTCTCAGACAGCTTGGCTTCAGCCCCGTGATGTTGAGAGCTCTCGCATGCCACGGGGTGTTTCAGCCCCAGTACCGACAACAGATTGTACTGAGCCGGGCTTTGGCTGTGGCGTGGAGGAAGGAGCAGTGTATATGGGGATATCTTGGGTCTGCAAGATGTGGGAATGACTGTGCGTGGTGTGATCTGGTGATGTGGGATGGCGTCGGTGGCGACATCTAGTGGTGTGGGTTGTTGCATTGTGGCATCAAGTGGCATCAGTGGCATCGGTGGCATGAGTGGAACCACGTGGGCAATGATGTCATCCTGATGAAACCTGTGCCTGGACTGGAAGGGCTGTGCTGCCTGTGCTGCTGACCATCCTGGTAGCCATAGCCCTGTAGGTGAGGGGCTGTGGAAAGCCTTGGAATGGGAGGGACATCACATCTGGGGTGGAGATAGCAGGGGACTCTGGACTTGGGCTGAGGAGCAGGTTTCTATCTGGATCTGGAGGATTGTCAAGTCAAGAATCGGTGAATCCGTCCTTCACCACCTGGTACCTGGGGTTCACCATGTCCTGTGAGGTTTGGTTCACATAGGTGAGAAGGCTTGCGATTGGAGAGGAATGAGGGTCGTGTGGAGCAGCTGAGAGAGATATCTATGCTGCTCCCTGATGATAAGTCCTCTTATCTCCAGCAAAGGACAGTGTGGCTGCTGCGCGCTCCTGTCTGGCTCTCTGCCTTTTCTGTGGAGGTGGAGCTGGGGGTGGATGCGGGTTGGACCTGTGGTGGACTAGTGCCGTTCTCCTTTTCTTCCCACTGTCGCCAGGGAGTCCTTCCACAACGCTTCGCGCCCACAGTTAGAACCGCTGTCCGCGCGGTTCCCATGCGTGGCACGCTGCCTACAGAACACCTGCCTGGAGACAGGAGCTAACTCGCGGCGAAGAGGACTGGCTCTCAGCAGGCTGCCTGAGAGAAGAGGGTTGTGTAGAGAGGCTGCTCCTCGGTGGTGGATTCTCACCCTCCAGGAGTGCACTTGGGCCATGAACGTAGGTCTCTCTTTCCGTCAGCTTGACCGCGGGGCTGCCGCGCAGATTTCTTGAGGTGGGCAGCTTCCGCTACCAGGTGTGCATGTGCTTCCAACCAGCCGATGGAGCACCTACCGGAAGTGTAGGCCCAGGCTCTTCTGCCTTCTCTCTCGCAAGCAGCACTGCTTCCTTTTGGTGTCCCTGCACAGAGCCTGTGTCCCTGTCCGCCATAGATATCATTCTCTTCTCAGTCACTCCAGCATCTCATCGCTCATGTTCGGTCCTCCTCGATGGAGTATCTGCCCTCGCTCTCCCGTTCTCGCATATGCCTCTTCCCTTTGGTAGGACCCAACATGGGACCCTCATCAAGGGAGGGCGCTTTGAGGTTGTATGGGGCTGCTCCCTCCAGGCGACAACCTACCTAGCAGCAGCACCAGCAGACAGCAGGACCAGTGATCAGCACCGGCAGCACCAGCAGGCACGCAGGATCAGCAGGCGCCCAGCAGCACCGAGCAAGCGCCAGCAGGACCAGAAGCACGAGGCAGGACCAGCCAGTGACGAGCAAGGACCAGGAGACACGAGCAGGACCAGCAGGGACGAGCAAGACCTATGGAGACAGAGCAGGACGCAGCTGACGAGCAGTGATCAGCAGGCGAGAGCAGCTCTTTCAGCATGAGTTAAGCACGCAGCAGAAGCACCACCTTCGCCATATAGCAGCATCACAGCTCCTTCCAGAAGCAGCATCAATGCTAGAAGCATCAGCGCGCAGAAACAGCATAGGCAGAGGTAAGCATGAGCAAGCACCACCGCCATTAAGCAGCATCAGCAGCTCCTCCAGAAGGCAGCATCAGCAGAAGCACACCGCCAGAAGCAGCATCAGCAGAGTAAGCACCAGCAGAAGCACCACCGCCATAAGCATCATCATCAGCTCTCCAGAAGCAGCAGCAGCAGAAGCCCCAGCCCCAGAAGAGCGAGCCCGTGCTACAGAAGCCCCACAGAAGCAGAGTGAGGGCCAGGGGGGGGCAGGGTGGCCCTATCCTTCTTGCCAGGGCTGGCAGCAGATGGCTGAGGCTTTCTCTTCTTCCCATGGTTGTGGGGTTGCTGGCTGGCAGGCAGGCTGGCAGCAAGGCTGGCAGGCAGGCAGGCATGTAGGCTGGCAGGCATGCTGGCAGGAAAAGGCAGGCAGGAAGGCAGGCAAGAAGCAGGGAAGCAAGGCTGGCAGGCAGGAATGCAGGCAGGGCAGGGCTGGCAAGGGCAGTCGATGTGTCTGGAAGGCAGGTCTTTCCTCTGAATGGTGACCTGCTGGGAGCTGCCTCCCTTTATATCCGCGGGGCTAGAACGAATGCATCCTCCCGCATGCGCAGTGAACGCTAGGCATCTACTAGGCATCCGCTGGGCATCCGTTAGGCATCCGCTAGGCATCCCCGCTGTGCATCCACTTCATCCGCTCGGCTTCCACTGTGCATTCGCATTTCATCCGCTCGGCGTCCGCGTCTGCACTCCGCTGTATCTGTTCTGCGTCTGCTTTGCTGCCGGTACCCCGGAAGCCTTGCGGATGTGCATCCGCTCTCATTTGCTTCCATCCGCAAGGCTTCTGTGGAGCATCCGCTTTCCATCCGCCTTGCATCCTCCCCCCGTCCGTTCCTTTCTGTGTTGTCCGCTCTGGTTATGCAAATTTTTGCCCCTTTTGAGAGCGGATAACAACGGATGGAACATTTTTCTCGTCCGCTGTGTCCTTTTTACAAACGTTTTGCATCCGTCGGCCAGTGTTACAGGGCCTTAACACTGCCTATAACTGAAATGTTTGTGATTCTTTTGCTTCTCCTGATAAGTACCAAGGTAGGTGTTAGCTAACTGGAGAATGTAACAATCCAGGAAAAGCATAGACAGAATGATTAAAATAAGTAGTTTTGCTAAAGCAAATTCATGACTTATAAAAGTTTTTACGTTAATAGTTTGTAAACAGGTTAATAACCTAGATCCTATCTCCCTGGCCATATAGGAGAGGATAAAAGATGTGGTTTGACACATTTGCAGCATATCGGGCTGGATAAAGAAGTTTTATTCTACCCTTTTTTTAAAATGTGAAGCACCAGAAGGCATCTGTCTGTAATACCAGTTCCAATCTGTTGTATTCTCTCTCTAGTTTTTTTTTGTTGTTGTTTCTTTTTTTCATTTTTTCCTTCCCATATATGAAATAGCTGATCCTCGGAAGTATGCCTTCACTGTGTCCCATATGTTTTATAGTGAGGTCTCTTCCTTTTCTTTTTCTTTGAAGAAGAAAGTCATTTCTTTTTCCATTGTTTGTATAAATTCCTTATCTTTTAATATGGATTGATGCAACATCCACCTCACTTATTTCTTGTATCCTTTACATTTAATCCTCCCTGAGTTGTGGCCTGTCCATATATTTGGTTCTATTTCCTGTATGTTGGTGCTTAATTCTGGTGTCATCCATGCCATGTCTATCCTTGCCCAGGATTGGTGACTATTTGAGTAGTATGCATATTGACTTTTCTCTAGGTTTCTTTCTCTCCATACCTCTTGGATGTTCATTTCTTCCACCAGTTTTTTTAAAAAGATTTTAGTAAAAATTTCCTTGCTTTTTTATTTATTTTACTGCTTCTGTAATCTAGCTTTACATGTGTGATTGCATTAAAATCTCCTATTGAGCAAATGTTTTTGTAGTCCAATTCTGCAATTTTCTCTTGGAATTTCCTATAAAAATCTTTGTTATTTGGTGTACAAATTACTGTCAATAGTACTTGTTTGTGATTTATTATACTCCCACCATTAATATTCTTCCCTCTTCATCTGCATATATACATTTGGCTTTTATTGTTTCTTTGATGTATAACACTACTCCCCTTTTCTTTTGTTGAGCCAGTGAGAAATATAGTTTCCTCATTTTGGGGGTACTCTAAGAGTTTATTGTACTGTCTTTTAATATGTGCTTCTTGTAAACAAATCACAAGAAAAGAAGTTCAAAAACCAAATGGTAATAATAAAACACAAACTGACGCTACTCAAAAAAGAACAAGCATGTAAAATCAAGAGTATAAAACAACACTTTTTTTGAGAATACCAATAAACCGGGAAGATAGTTGGCATATAACTTAAAAAAAGAAAAAGATACACTTGTTAGATGAGAAAGGTATACTACAGCACCAAAATTATATCAAAAAAATAATAATCCAGAACTACTATGAAAATCTGTATGATCAAGAAAAACCATCAGATAAAACAATATTTAGAAGAGGTCAGGTTACCAAAAGTTCCTGAAGAAATAAGATCTATACTAAATGAAAGGATAACAATGTTTGTATTAACAGAGAGAATCAGGACACAGAAGAATAAAACTCTAAGACCAGATGGTTTACTGGCAGAACTCTATAAACAATTACAAGACTCCCTGGGACTGCTACCACTGAAAGTTTACAATTAATTAAAAGCTAAGATACCACAATCATGGATGGAAGCAAATATCACCCTCATACCAAAAGAAAATGCAGACTTATAGCAGATTAAAAAGTATAGACCCATCTCACTTTTAAATGTGGATTATAAAATCTATGCATCAATAATAGCTGAAAAACTGAAGAGATTCCTGAATGAATTTATACATCCGGATCAGAACGGTTTTCTGCCAAATAGACAGATAAAAAACAATACGAAAATAATTCTGAACACTGGAATATTATGAAGCATACCCAGAAAAACAAATGGTGTTGATATTTCTTGATGCTCCGAAAGCATTCCGACAATTTAAATTGGTGATTTATGATATTGTAGTTAAAATATATAGAATTTGGGGGAAAATTCATCAATATGATCAATATATACAAAACACACTGCAAAAGTGTTTGTGAATGGGAGCACAACAGAGAATATTAATATTAAAAGAGGCATAAGACAAGGATGCCCATTGTCCCCCTGATTATTTATTTTGACTCTGGAAGTGCTAAATAGAAACATCCGCCAAGACATAGAAATAAAAGGCGTGGAGATAAAAGAAACAATACAAATTACAAACTTTTGCAAATGATTTGGTGTTTATTATAGAAGAAGCGCAAGAAACAGGACGCAAACTAATACAGAAAATCGAAGACTATGGTGACATTGCAGGATTGAAAATAAACAAAGAGAAAACTAAAATCTCTAGTTTGGTGGGCCCCGCGTGTGGGTTACATTACACCAGCATTACAACAGCAAAAATGGCAAGTGACCAGGGATGGGGGGGGGGGGGAGAATTCACATCCATATACACTAGCACCTAAGCACTTCTTGTTGTTACATAAATGCTTAAATTTATTTGAATTAAAAAGTAGTCTGATTTGGAATGCAATCAAAAACTAAGCATATGCAAGAGGAATGTGAATGTGAAGAGGGGATCAATCTATTTTCCAAAGCACCAGAAGGCAGGACAAGAAACAACGGATGGAAATTAATCAAGGAGAGAACCAACTTAGAACTAAGGAGAAATTTCCTACAGTGAGAACACTTAACCAATGGAACAGCTCGCCTTTAGAAGTTGTGGGTGCTCTATCACTGGAGGATATTAAGAAAATTGGACAGCCATTTGTCTGAAATGGTATAGGATATCCTGCTTGAGCACGGGGTTGGACTAGAAGACCTCCAAGATCCCTTACAATTCTGTTATTACATAGTGGAAATGCTTCCCAGAAAGAAATGGGAAAATCTCACTTAAACAGCTGCTGTGATTTACTTAATTGTGGTAAAAAGGTCATAAAAGGGAGGTCGAACCTGCTGAATAACTGCATTGCTTAGCAGCAGAAATGTTGGGCTCAACTGTGGTTGCAAGTCAAGGACTACCTGTACTATGTCAACTCAAGAAAATAGAACAATTCAGTAACCAGGTCAACTGTAACTACAGCTACTCAGTTGAAAGATACTACAGATAATCCTCGACTTATAACAGTTTGTCTAGTGACCGTTCAAAGTTACAATGGCACCAAAAAAGTGACTTATGACAGTTTTTCACATTCATGATGGTTGCAGCATCCTCATGGTCATGGGATTTACATTCGGATGCTTGATAACTGATTCACATTTACGATGGTTGCATTGTCCCAGGGTTATCTGGTCTTCTTCTGTGACCTTCTGACCAGCAAAGTTAATGGGGAAAGCCAGATTCACTTAACAACCGGGTTACTAACTTAATGACTGCAGTGAGTCACTTAAGAAATGTGGCAAGAAAAGCTGTAAAATGGGGGCAAACCTCATTGAAACATTTTCTCACTTAGCAACATCAATTTTGGGCTTAGTTGTGATGTTAAGTGGGCATAAGATTATTTATGTGGGAAGATATTAATGTACTTGATATTTGATTGAAAGTATGAGAGGATATATGATGTAATTGTAATTGAAGACTATGAAATGGTAGCACAAAACAATTCGTAAACCAACCGGCACACTGTATGCATATATATGCAAGATGGCTTAATGTTTTTATGTTTTGTTTGTTTATGTTTGTTTTAAAACCAATAAAATTTTATATTAAAAAAAAAGATTATTTCTGTGGGATTCCTATAATCTATGTGTAGCTGGATATTTTATGCCCTGAGATGATGTTATTTCATTTCTTTGGTCTCACTGCCTTTCAAGGTCCTCAATGAGAAACCTCCTTTTCTCCCTCAGAACTTCGTAGAGCAAATCCTTACAATGGCGATCCCACCCAGGCAGCAGTTTAAGGAGCTCCCTCATTTTATCCTGGGATGTTCCCTTTTTCATGATATTTTGATATTGTTCATCGCTCAGGACAATTCTGTATAGCTCATCCAGAATTTCTTCCACTGTGGTTGTTCTCTGAATCAGGGCCTCCCGATGGCGTTCAATAAAATGCATTTCTGGGGCCTGAATTTCTGTAAAAAAATAAATAAAAGGAAAGGAAAAATAGTTATATATCAACGCTTACACTAGTTCAGCTCCCACCTCCTCTTCACTGGAAGCTTTGGAGATGAAATTGTCTGATACAAGATTCTTTTCAAGGCAAGGAAACCTATAGCAACTTTACGAACTATGAACTTCAATTCCCAGAATTCCTGAGCCATGCTGTCTTAGGAATTCTGGGAGTCGAAATCCACAGGTCATGAAAGATCATAAAGTGGTCAGTTGCTCATCCCTGCTTTAAGGGAATATACTCTTAACTGAAGTCAAGGTTCTATCTGTCACTTTATCCTTTAGCCACATCCACTGGAGGAGAAAGTTTTAAGAATGCTGTGAAATCATGTTCTTTCTCTCCATGATGTTCTGAGGGTTTCTTTTTTTCACAAATCAAGGCACAGCTTGACAATCAGGAGAACGTTTGTTAAAAAATGAATGCATGTCAACTGTCTTCTCAATCTCTAAGGGAAATAATACAAAAATTTGCATAAATTACCAGTTTACAACCATTTAACTTTTCAAATAAAAATATTTTTATTTAATTATGGGGGTCCTATGAATACCGCTTTGGAAAACAACAAATACATTGGTTGTAATAGATTCAATGTTATCAAGCCAAGCTTGCCTCATTCTATACACAAAACTTTGAAAAAATTAAATCCAAGATATGAAGTGAAAACTAACAGGTGAAGCGATTCTTTATAAAATAATATGAGCAACATAACCCTTTGTATGATCCTGTAATCCCTTAATTCAGGACAGAGTTGGGATGACTGGATGCAACCAAGCATTTACTGGCCAGATACCTTTCCTTGCACCACGTGG